>PVJN01019629.1:12508-26782 GCA_004026805.1 Lasiurus borealis
AGTCTGTTTGAAGCTTTACTGCCTCTGTATCTATCCTTTTGTTCATCAGTTTATAATGTTCTTTATTATCCACCAATGAGTGAGATCATGTGATGCTTCTCCCTCATTGACTGGCTTATTTCACTAAGCATAAGGCTCTCCAGTTCCCTCCAGGTTGCTGCAAATGGTGAGAATTCCTTCTTTTTAATGGCAGCATAGAGTTTATGTCTCTGAGTTTGTAAGGCCCACCATGCAGGCCTCCCCTGAGCTTGTCAGGGTTAATATATGGCCCTTTTTTCATCCACACAGTGACCTTGGCTTCATTCATGAGCTTAAGATATATTGAAATAGGACAAATTCAGTTGCTGCTCATAAAATGATAAAATTGTGAAGTATTTTACATTTTCTTAAGAATTCTTTACTGTTGGAAGTATTACATATGTCTCCTTTTTCTCCCATTGACCTCTCCCAGACTGCCCCCCAGCACAGGCCCTCAACGCCCCCTAGTGGCCATTGGTTATGCTTATATGCATGCATACAAGTCCTTTGGTTGATCTCTTACCCTGCCTCCCACTCTCCTCTGCTTTCCCTCTAAAGCAGTGGTTCTCAACCTTCCTAATGCCGTGACCCTTTAAGACAGTTCCTCATGTTGTGACCCCCAACCATAAAATTATTTCCGTTGCTACTTCATAACTGTAATTTTGCTACTGTTATGAACTGTAATGTAAATATTTGATAGGCATGATGTATTTTCATTGTTACAAATTGAACATAATTAAAGCATAGGGATTAATCGCAAAAACAATACGTAATTATAGTGAAATATTTATTTCTAATGACAAATAAATGAAATTTTGTCTTGAATCGTGGTGTAGCATGGGTAACAGTCTTCATATGACAACAGTAAACTACAATGCTACACTTTGCTACACCGAGGAGTGGTCTGTTGGTTCCTAAGACCATGGGAAATAGGTGTTTTCCGCTGGTCTTAGGCGACCCCTGTGAAAGGGTCGTTCGACCCCCACGTTGAGAACCACTGCTCTAAAGTTTTATGGTCTGTTCAATGCTTCTGTGTCTTTGGATCTATTTTTGTTCATCAGTTTATGTTGTTGTATTTTACTTTTTTTTTGGTAGGTGCACTTCATTTAAATTCTCTTTGATTATTTTTAATCTTTCTAAAATTTCCTTGTTAAAATATTTCATATAAAGAATTGCTATTGGATAAAACCTGATTCCATCCAGAAAATAGTTTATATACCTTAAGGGTGGTGCCTAGTACAATTTTATCTCTTGCTTCTTTAAGAAAATTTAGATGATGCTATAAATTCACCTTCTAATAATCTTGGACACATTTCTCAATCTCATTTTATGACACAGACTCTTCTGTTTTATATAATAGTTTAATAGTCATGTTTGAAATTGGCTGGGAAGCAATCTCAACAAATGGTTTATAGGCTACTTTTAATGGGCAGTGATATTTATTGCTCTCAGGTATAACATTATTATTATTATTAAAAATTATTTGTTGATTGCTGGCTGGTGGTTGCACTTGGAGCTGTGTGAGACACAGAGAAGCGATAATCACTGCCCTGTGGCCCGTTGTCTGGCAAATAAGAACGAGGTGTCTGTATGGTTTCTCTGGTTCTGCAGCAGACACTCCCTCCTATAGGAAATAGACACGACCTAGAGTCAGGTGATGTATTGTCACCTTATTTTTGGGGGCCTCTTCCCATGGGTACTAGCTTTCTTGGCAGTCAAGTTGAAACATTAGAGTAATAAAGTAAACCAATGACCTTTGTAGACACATCACATTGATTCATGATTCCAGCCTCTGCATTAGGTTGGCATTGCTCGTCTCTGTAAGTGTTGGAAATAACCTTAGAGGTTCGGGGCATTCAAAACCCACTGGACAAGGACTGTCCCCAAAGGAACAAGATAGAGGGATCTCTTCCCTAACATTAGCAAGGACACTTGACATACTCTGCTTGTTGAACCAATGAGTATTGTTTCTTTAGCTTGCTCATACATTTAAAAAATTTATTGATTTGAGAGAGAGAGGAAATGTGTGAGAGAGAGAGAGAGAGAGAGAGAGAGAGAGAGAGAAAACAGAGATGTGTTGTGACATTTATTTATGCCTTCTTGTACATGCCCAGGCCGGGAATCGAACCCACAACCGTGGTGGATCGGGAAGATGCTCTAATCAACTGAGCTACCCTCAGTTGATTAGAGCCAGGGCCTCCATATCCTGTGACTTTCATACAGAATTGTTTATGGCTAATATACAGTATTTACATATTTGTATTAATACTGGCTCCTCAGCTGGCCATGGCTGTTCTCTGTCGAGCCCGTGTCCTAGTCCTCGGAGGGTGTGTTCCCTCTGAGCACCACAGCGGCCTTCCGGAGGGGCCGGTGCGGCTCTGTGTGGATGTGGGTGCCGGCCGCTCTGGGCCGGACTTGGAGGTGTCACTGAGGAAGTGAAGCGGACCCTGCGGGGAGTGAGGTCCTGTGCCTGTTTCCCCAGCCTAGAGCCGCCTCGGCTAAAAATAGCGGAAACTGCTCACCAGCTGCCAAAGGCAGCTGTGTGGGCCTCCCATTGTGACCTGCAGGCGACGCTGGCAGGCTGGTCACTTCCCAAGAACCATCCTTGTTTACTGGGCAAAAGGTAAGGCAGCTATTAATTGCTAGAGGGTCTTCTGTACTCTTTTCTCATGGCCATTGGTGTGTGCTAGGAGGCACCGTGGTGTGATACTTAATTAGGGTTCTCTTAGAATTATATAGTTCCTTTGGCTATCCCTTTAGGCATAGTGTGTGTGTGTGTGTGTGTGTATGTGTGTATACACACACATACATAAATATACATTATTGATTTCAGAGAGGAAGGAAGAGGGAAAGATAGAAACATCAATGATGAGAGAGAATCACTGATCCGCTGCCCTCTTGCACACCCACTACAGGGATCAAGTCTGAAACCCAGACATGTGCCCTGACTGGGAATTGCAACTGTGAACTCCTGGTTCATAGGTCAAAGCTCAACCCCCTGAGCCACATCGGCTGGGCTGGTTTTAAATAGAAAAGAACAGATTTCCAAGCAGAGAAGGAATTTCTCATAGAATATGAAGGTTCTTACAGAATCTCTGTGAGGGCTAAGAAGTTGGGCTTGAAGGCCAGGTAGCAAGGAACAATGCCCAAGTGACACCTGCTTCAGCCTAAGCGTCACAGTTATCGCTGCCGACCAGAGACCTCACGGTGCCCACCCGTGATGCTAGGTGTGTAGATGCCGAAGCTGCACGTGGTCCCTCCAGATCGGATGTTTCTGCCAGTGCTGTGCACGTACTTCCTTCAGCGGAGTTGAAGTCTCATGTGATTGTGTCTGATCTGTGCAGCCTGGGTCACAGGAGAGACGAGGAAAGTGATGGTCTGACCTCTCTACCCTGGGAGGCGGGACTTACAGGAAATGAGGCTGACGTTGAAGAGTGTCCAAGAAGGGCTGAGTAAAACTGAAACCACGAGCCGAAACCGGTGTGGCTCAGTGGAGAGAGCGTCGGCCTGCGGACTGAAAGGTCCCGGATTCGATTCCTGTCAAGGGCATGTATCCTGGTTACAGGCACATCCCCTGTAAGGGGCATGCAGGAGGCAGCTGATCAATGTCTCTCTCTCATCGATGTTTCTAACTCTCTATCCCTCTCCCTTCCTCTCTGTAAAAAAGCAATAAAATATATTAAAAAAACAAAACAAAAACTGAAACCATGATACAATAATACTGCTACCTACATTCCAGAGTGAATGAAATGGAAGCGACGGACAGCATCAGGCAATGGAACTCCCATCTGGTGCCGGCGAGAGTGAAAGTTGATACAACCACGTTGGAAAATTGTTTAGCAGCATCTGCTACGTGTGAACTATACACATTCTATGACCCAGCAATTCTACTCTTAAGGTACATCCCCAACAGAAATGCATGCATTCGTTCACCAAAACACAGCTACTAGAATATTCATGGTAACACCGTTTGTAGTTCCCAAACTGGAACCACCCAGATGCACATCCCAGTAGAGTGGAGATGGTCAGAATTGAGTATTCACACAACGCAAACGACATAACCATCAACATTAATGCACGGTACCCTGGAATAGATGGATGGATCTAGCAAACAACGTTGAATGGAAGAAGCTCAGGAACCGTACACTCTGTATAATAATATTTGTATGGAGTTCTAAAAACCAGCCAACTCATCTATGGTGCTGGAAATAAAAGATAGCATTTTCTTTAGTGGGCAGTAGTGGTGGAAGAGGCAAGAAGGTGGCATCCGAAGTGCTAGTTTCGAGGCAGTAAAGCATCAAACGGACTGTCAAATTACAGCGGGAAGGTTAGGGAGAGGTGGGGTTGATAAGAGATCAACCGAAGAACTTGTATGCAGGCTGGGTGGAGGGTGCCATCCGAGGTCCCCTGGCCTCGTGCTGGGGTGTGGGGCTGTAGCCTGAGGTCCCCTGTCAAGCCCCATCTGGTGGGGGATGTGGCCTGAGCTCCCCTGGTCTGGCATTGGGGAGTGGGGAAGCAGCCTGAGGTCCCCTAGCCCAGCACAAGAACAGGAAGTGCACCTTGAGGTCCCCCATTAAGCCCTACTGGGCCAGGGACATGGCCTCAGGTCCCCTAGCCTGGCCCTGGGGCGGGGGTTGTAGCCTGAGGTCCCTGTCTAGCCCCACTGAGTGGGGGGCATGGCCTGAAGTTTCCAGCCTGGTGTCAAGGTGGGAGGTGTGGCCTGAGGTCCCCTGTCAAGACCCACCAGTGGAGGGTGCAGTCTGAGTTCCCCAGGCCTGGTTCTGGAGTAGGGTGTGTGGCCTGAAATCCCCTGTCAAACCCCACCTGGTGGGGAGCATGGCTTGAGGTCCCTCCCCTGTCAAGCCTAGCCAGGCAGAAGGGCGCAGCCTCCAGTCCCCTGGCCAGGGGCTGGGGTGGGGGCGTGGCCTGAGGTCCCCTGTCAAGCCCCATGGGGCAGAGGAGGGCATAGCCTGCTCATTGCTCCTTAAGACTCCTAATGGGAACTTGGCTTTAGCTGTGGGTACAGCCATCTTTGTGACAGAGTGATGGTCAATTAGCATATTCCCCCTTTATTATATAGGATGGAACCAAATTCCATTAGGTGGGGTGTGGATGCTGAATGTATAAAAAACATAGAGTTAAGGAAATGCTCTCTATTGCAACTATAACAGAAGCCTGAAGCTTAATTTATCTTTGTCAGCAGTCTTTCTTTCCAAATGTACTTCTTGCCTTCCTCCTGCCACACATCTCTGCTTATGATGAATTTCCACCCAGTCTTCAAGACTTAGCTCAAATGCAACTCCGAAGCTCATTTCTTCTTGAGTTATAATTATTTGTGTAAATACATTATCAAGTATTGGTGAATAAAACAAACAGTGCCTTATTCATGGGGTAGCCTTAAGATGCACTGTACTTGATAACCTTCTCTAAATGTTTATCAAATTGAGTGGAATGTATCACCCCCTGGTGGCTGGACAGAAGAAAAACAACTTTAGACTTTGCTAAAGGATGTCCTCCAATTTCTTAAACTACTGTGAGTTTTGGAAGGCGCAACTCGTGAAATTCAGTACAAGCGAATTTCAAGGTGATGTTCCAAAATTGTAATGTTTGCACAATTACCCATATTAACAGTGGCCAGGGCCCTTTCTTGGTGGAAATTACCACCCCCCCTTTTTTTTTTCTATTTTTCTACCCCATTCCTTTTCCCCCTCTCAATTTTTTCTCCACCATGAACCCTTTTTGGGAATATCTACCAACTGGAATTTTTTCTTTCTTCACTTCTTGTTCTCAACTTTTCACTACTACTCAGTGCTTTGAAAAAAATTTTAATTTCTGTTGTTTTTATTCAGTTATTTCCACTTTTTTCACACAGGAAGCATTATTTTCTTTTTTGTTGTTGTTGTTGTGTTTAACGGACACAGTGGACCAATTCCAAATCCATCCATTGATGTCCAGTTCCAGGGATGAAAAGATCTCTTCAAAGATAGTGTATTGCATTTAAAAAATATTTTTATTGATTTCAGAAAGGAAGGAAGAGAGAGATAAAAACATCAATGATCTGAATCATCGATCGGCTGCCTCCTGCATGTCCCCTAATGGGAATCAAGCCTGCAACCAGAGCATGTGCCCTTGACTGGAATCAAACCCAGGAACCTTTAGTCCACAGGCTGATGTTCTATCCTCTGAGCCAAACCAGCTAGGGCGTGTATTGCATTTTTTATTAACTTTATTTCCAAGGCCGTTTCCCATTAAAAATACATATATATTTGAAGAAGTCTGCTTATAGTGAACATACAGGTGTTAGAATGATCTCAGCTAGCCTTGAGCACAACTAAAAAGCAGAGTGAGGATGAGCACTTGTCGAAGACCGCAGATATTCGGTCTGATATTTCTGTCAGTGCACCAATCCACGCACAAAGCTGACTTCTGACATCCCGGGCCTGTGGTTTTCTTTTAGGGGACTGTAATCACTCATTTAAGTTTAGCGATACGATGAATGTAATTGCTAAAAAATTCACCTGGCATGACAGAACATTAAATCAGAGAAGTAGAGGTGATCTAACCTGAAGTCTTTATTTAATAAATAGTGAAGTGGAGGCTCCGAAGCAAACTGACTTGCCCGATGTTGCGCTATTTAATTCTGCTTCGCAAACTTAACTGTTGGCAGAATTAAAACTTGAGACAATAAAATACTGCAGTAGCTTTGACAACGTATTCTAATGACCAGAAAACCAACAAGCGATAACAACTATATATGGCTCCTATGATGCTAAGAAACACCCTTTAAAAAAAAATTTTATTGTTTAAAGTATTACAAATAGTAGTACATGTGTCTCTTTTTTTTCCCCCTATTGATTTTTTTACAGAGAGGAAGGGAGAGAGATAGTTAGAAACATCGATGAGAAAGAGACATCGATTAGCCGCCTCCTGCACGCCCCACAATGGAGATGTGCCCACAACCAAGATACATGCCCCCAACCGGAATCGAACCCAGGACCCTTCAATCCGCAATCCGATGCTCCATCCACTGAGCCAAACCGGTCTCGGTGAAATTTATATCTTTTAAACAAATCCCCATTTCTTTTACCTCTCCCCAGCCTCTGGAAACCACCGTTCTCCTCTGCTTCTATGAGTTTGACTACTTTAGTTACGCATATAAAGTAGAATCAAGTAGTATTTGTCCTTTTGTGACTGGCTTATTTCACTTAGCATAGTGTCTTCCAGGTTCTTCTGTGTTGTTGCATGTAGCAAATTTCCTTCTTTTTTCAGGCTGGGTAATATTCCATTATGTGTATAGAATGCATTTTTTTTTCACACATGTGTCAGTAGACATTTGGGTTGTTTTCATGTCGTGACTATCATGAATAAGAATTCATTAAGCCCTAACCAGTTTGGCTCAGTGGATAGAGTGTTGGGCTGGGGACTGAAGGGTCCCAGGTTCGATTCTGGTCAAAGGCATGTATCTTGGTTGCAGGCATATCCCCAATGGGGGTGGGGTGTGCAGGAGGCAGCTGATTGATGTTTCTCTCTCATGGATGTTTCTAACTCTCTGTCCCTCTCCCTTCCTCTGTAAAGGATTCATTGAACGTGAGATTGCAGATATCTCTTGAGGTCCCAATTTTAATTCTTTTGGATGTATATACCCAGAAGTCAGACTCTTGGATCATATAGTTCTTTTATTAACTTTTTGAGAAATCTTCATACTATTTTCCGTAATGGCTGCCTGAATTTACATCCTCACCAACAGTACACAGGGTTCCCTTGTCTCCATGTCCTCATCAACATTTGTTCTCTTTTGTCTTTTTGGTAATAAACATCCTAACAGGTATAAGATGATAGCTCATTGTGGTTTCGATGTGCATTTCTCTGATGCTTAGTGATATTAAGGACCTTTTCACATGCCTCTTGGCCATTTACGTATCTTCTTTAGAGCAATATCTATTCTAAAGTCCTTTGCTTATTTTGGTAATTAGGTGATTTGTGTTTTTTGATAGTGAGTTTCATGAGTTTCTTGTATATTTTGGATATTGACCAATTATCAGGTACATGGTTTGCAAATATCTTCTCCCCTTATGTCTGCTGGCTTTTCATTCTGTTGATTGTATTCTGTGCCATGTAGAAGCTTTTTAGTTTCATGTAGTCCCACTTGTTTATTTTTGCTTTTGCTGCCTGCGTTTTTGTTATCATATCCAAAAAGTCATTGACCAGGCCAATCTCAAGAAGTTCTCCCCCATTTTCTTTTTTAATATTTTATTGATTTTTACAGAGAGGAAGGGAAAGGGATAGAAAGCCAGAAACATCGATGAGAGAGAGACATCGATCAGCTGCCTCCTGCACGTCCCCTACTAGAGATGTGCCCGCAACCAAGGTACATGCCCTTGACTGGAATTGAACCCGGGACCTTTCAGTCCCCAGGCCGACGCTCTATCCACTGAGCCAAACCGGTTTTGGCTCTCCCCCTTTTTCTTTTAGGAATCTTACAGGTTCTGATCTTATGTTTAAGTTGAATCAATTTTGAGTTGATTTTTGTGCCTGTTGTAACATAATGGTCCAATTTCATTCCTTTGCCGGTAGCTGTTCAGTTTACCCAGCACTCTGTTTATGAGATGGTCTTTTCCCCCAGTGTATTCATGGCACCCTGGACGATGATCAGTTCACTGTACGTGAAGGGGCTTATATCTGGGCTCTCTATTCTGTTCCATATGTCTGTTTTTATGCCAGTACCACACTGCTTTAATTTCCATAGCTTTGTATTTTGAAATCAGAAAGTCTGATGCCTCGCATGTTAATCTTAGTTCGTCATATTGCGTTTCCTTTCAGGATCTTTTGGTGGTTCCATATGGATTTTAGATTATTTTTTTTATATTTCTGTAAAAATAATGTCTTTGGGATTTTGTTGGGGTTAGCATTGAATCTATGTACTACTTTGAAAAGTATGAACATTTTAAACAATACTACGCCTCCCAAGCCATGAGCATGGAATTTCTTTCCATTTATTTGTGATTTTAAAATTTTCTCCCATCAGTGTTTTACGGTTTTCCATGGACCAATCTTTCATCTCCTTGCTTACGTATATTTCCAAGTATTTTAAATTAGATTGTTTTCTTAATTTCCCTTTTGGATAGTTCATTGTTAGTGTATAAAAATGCAAGTATGTAATTTTGTATCCTACCACTTTATTCAATTCATTTATTAATTCTAACAGTTAGTTTTTGGTGTGGAATCTGTAGGGTTTCCAACACATAAGATAACATCACTTGAGAACAGAGATAATTTTACTTCATCCTTCCTGATTTAGACATCTTGTCTTTCTTTTTCTTGTCTCATTGCTCTGACAAGCACTTGCAGAACTGTGTTGAATGGGAATGATGAGAGTGAGCGACCATCCTGTGGAGGGCATGGATTTATGTGCCATGGATTTGAAGGCATGGATTTGAAGGTTTATGTGCCATGGATTTGAAGGCATGGATTCGAAGGTTTATGTGCCATGGATTTGAAGGCATGGATTTGAAGGTTTAATTGAATAGCTCCTGTGTCTGCTCACTCTGAAAGCTGACTCAGCTTCTTTCTCCATTCATTATGACTTATCACCGCAGGTTCAACAACAGATGGCAAAAGAGCTACAGAGCCTCGCAGGGTGTTGGAAAAAGGGTTTTATTCTGCTTCTCATGCACAAAGGATTGCTTGGGAAGCAGAGTCCCGCAAGGCAAGGCAGGGCTCTGTAGGCAGGAGGGCTAGGGGATATTTTACTGTATAACACATCACTTTAAATGATTGTAAAAAACAAATAAACCACACACTTGTCCACGATTCCCCCCTCCCCAAGTCTAAACAATATAGATAAGTGTAAAGGAAAAATAGATTCATCTTCCTGACCCATCCCCAATAGCCTTCCCCAGAGGTAATTATTGCTACTTTTGGGTGTGTATTAAGATACTTTAAACACATGTAAGTAGATGTATCATCTATGTAAATTAGTGTAGGATAATGCTGTACTTATTTTTTTGAAATATACTTTTATTGATTTCGGAGAGAAAAGGAGAGGGAGAGAGAGATAGAAACATCAATGATGAATGAGAATCATTGATCAGCTGCCTCCTTCACGCCCCCTACTGGGAATCAAACCCACAATCCAGGCATGTGCCCTTGACCAGTATCAAACCTGGGACCCTTCAGTATGCAGGCTATTGCTCTATCCACTGAGCTAAACTGGCTAGGGCTATAGTTATATTCTGCAATGTACTTTTGATCTCTTAACAGTATGTCTTTGACAGGTTTTCATATTAACACACTAATGGCCTGGTGCACAAAATGCATGCATAGGGGGCAGGGGAGGAGGAAGGGTGTCCCTCAGCCTGGCCTGCAACCCTCTCCAATCTGGGGACTCCTCAGGGGATAACTGGCAATTGGACATCCCTCTCACAATCCAGAACTGCTGGCTCTTAACCGTTCGCCTTCCTGCCTGATTGCCCCTAACGTCTTCTACCTGCTAGCCTGATTGTCCCTAATTGCTCCCCTGCTGGCTTGATTGCCCCTAACCACCTCTGCCTCACCTTGCAACCAGGACCCAGGATTCCCTCCTGCAGTTGACCAAAGACAACTGAGATCCGGCCTTCCCTCCCTCTAGTCAGCCATAGGCACCCAGGCCGGCTGCAGCCACAGGGGATGGTGGGCAGGTGGCTTCGCCTGGGCTGCAGCCGCAAGTGCTGGTGTCCGGGACCGGGCTTCTCCGTCTACCAGGTGCTGGCACCTGGACCACAGGTGGGCAGCTTCTCTGTCTTCCCTGGGCTGCAGAGGGGGCGACTTCTCCCGCTGGCTGCAGTCTGGGATCACGGGGCAGGCAGCTTCTTTGTCTCCTGGGCTGCAGCCAGCCTCAGGCGCTCCCCCCTCCCCCGCCCCCCCACTTCTCCATCCCCCCACAGGCCCATAGTGGTTGGGGGGCGGGGCTGCAGCCATCTTTTCAGGTTAGTTTGCATACTCACTCTGATTGGCTCGTGGGCATAGCAGAGTGATGGTCATTGGCATGTTTCTCTTTTATTAGTGTAGATAGAGTTCCATTTCATTATTTTCATGATGGCAAAGTATTTCATTGTAGGACTATATCATGATTTCTGTAATAGTCTGAATAAATGTCCACATTTTAATCCCTGGAACCTGTAAAGGTTATTTGAAAAAATAGCCTTTGCAGAGGCAACTAAGTTAAGGATCTTGAGATGGAGAGATTATCCTGGGTGGATAATCTCTGGGTGGAGATTTGTCACACTCAGAGGAGAAGGTGATGTGAAGACAGAGGCAGAGATTAGAGTCTTGCGGATACAAGCCAAGGAGTGTCGGCGCCATTGGAAAAGCTGGAAGGTACAAGTGACAGATTGTGTTCCAGGGCCTCCAGAGGCAGTGAGGCCCAGCTGACACTTGGATGTGGGACCCGTGCATTGATTTCAGAATGCTGGCTCGCAGAACTGTGAAAGAAGGAACCTGTGCTATGCTAAGCCACCAAGTGTGTGGTAATTTGTTACAGCAGCCACAAGAGGTGAATGTAATTCCCTTAGGGATGGACATTTAGGGTACTTCCACCACTATGCACAAGAGTTATAACAAATGGCTTGTATGCGTAGCTTTATTTACCAGTACGATTGTATCTGTAGGACAAATTCTGAGAAGTGGTATCTCACAGGCAAAGGATATTGACATAAAAACAAAGATTTCTTCAGGCCCAAAGAGGATGTTTTATACTTCCCAAATGGATGATATGTCAAAATGTGTGCTTTTGAATTTATAGCTTTAAATTTATCATCAAACAATAAGGAATGAAACCAAATGTCCTAATCACTCACCTCAAGAATCAACTTAAAGCGCAGAGAAACATGAAAAAAAAAATAAAGCAAAAGGAAGTAATAAATAAAGACAAAAATCAGTGAAATGGCAAGTAATAACAACAAAACCAAAAACTGTTTTAGCATAACCAATGTTTCACCAATGTAATCAATTAGATAGACACACTTCTAGGAAGACTGAGCAAGAGGAAACATGCACATAAACAAATGACAAAGTCAAAAGCAGGAAATTAGATATGAGGAAGATTTAAATGCAATAAAAAGAATATAAAAATATGAAAAGCAAACATCCACTTCAGACGAAATGGGAAACTTGCACGGATGTATTAGTAGCTTGTGAGAGAGCATCTCAGAGATCTTCTATCCACATCAAACATCACAGGCCGATGGTTTTGGAAATGTGTTGTTTTATTTAATTATATTAATAAGTATTTCTTTGAGTCTTTTCCAATCTCTCTTTTTTATTATTTTATTGATTTTTTTTTTTTTTTTACAGAGAGGAAGGGAGAGGAATAGAGAGTTAGAAATATAGATGAGAGAGAAACATCAATCAGTTGCCTCCTGCACACCCCCTACTGGGGATGTGCCCACAACCAAGATACATGCCTTTGACCGGAATCGAACCTGGGACCTTTCAGTCCGCAGGCCGACACTCTACCCACTGAGCCAAACCGGTTTCGACTCACCTGGTTTTAGAAGCTCATAATACACCACACCTTCCTGATCCCACCAAACGCAGAGAATTGTCTTCTTTCTGAAGCAATTTGGCCTTGCAGTCGATGTTGATGGTTGACCTGGATCAACCCATGATTTTGTACATTTGGGATTCTCAAAATAAATCCACTTTTCATCGCCAGTCACAATTTGGTGCAAAGAAGACTTTCTTTCATGCCGTGGAAGCTACATTTTACTGATGACTTTTCAGTTTTCCATTTATCTTTCGTTCAGTTGATGTGGCACCCATTTTCCTTCCTTTAAAATCTTTCCCATTCTTGTAAACGATCGGAAATTGTTTGCTGAGCAACAACGTTTAATCTTTCTGCAAGTTGTTTTTGAGTTTGACATGCATCTTCATCCAATAATGCTTGTAATTGCTGGTCTTCTAACTTTTTCAGTTGACCTGGACGTTCTTTGTCTTTCACACCGAAATCATCACTTTTAAAGCACTTAAACCAGCGTTCACAAGTATCTTGAGATGGAGCATGTTTACCACAAGCTTCCCGAAGTAAACAATAACTTTCAGCAGCACTTTTCTTCCAAACAAAGTAATGAATTAAAACTTCCCTCAATTGCTCTTTTGTTGGCATGAAATTCGGCATCTTTAAGCGTAAAAATATCTATGATGTTAACACCTTCAGCAAATTTGACCTATGACGTTTTGAAGCTTGTTGTCCGTACAACAAAATAGCATACGTATCAAATCGCATATATGTCAACATGTGTGTAACTCCATCTATTGAAAAAAAAAAAATCCGCATTTTTAACCGGTACACCTTGTAAATGGAAAAAGAAAGTGGGACTGAGGCTTGTCTAAGACCCAGGAAAATGAACCCTCACTTACAGGGTGCAGGCAGAGAGCCTCAAATGGAGCAGACGGCTATGATTAAGGAAGGGGAAATGAAGGCTGAAATTTCTAACCGAGAGATAATGTCTCCCACAAAGATAATCATTAGACCAGGAGACTCAGACCTTTAGAAACAGCAGAGGCCGCTGCACGAGTTCTTGAGATGAAGGGAATTATTAGTCTTGAAGAGGCCTCTCCTGAACATTTTGGCACTGACCTCAGGTGAGGGAATTGAATGGCCCTCCTAACACCCTGACTTGGGGCCCAGTCCCTGATTTTGTGACCACAGCAAAACCACTTTGCATCCGTTTGAAGAGTTCTGCGATAGCCCAGAGTGCTCTCTCTCTCTCTCTCTCTCTCTCTCTCTCTCTCTCTCTCTCTCTCTCTCTGTCACTGGCTAGCCAGGGGGCACGCCGGGAAGGCCAGGCTGTCAGGGTAGGGATCCTCTTCCTGGCACCTCGGCGTAGGTGAGACAGCCATATTTTTGAACCCCCAAAACAAGACATAGGAATGGATTTTTGTTTACTTTCTGTTGTTTTAAAGAAAAAAAAATATAGCTGAAACTGGTTTGGCTCAGTGGATAGAGCATCGGCTTGTGGACTGAAAGGGCCCAGGTTTGATTCCAGTCAAGGGCATGTACCTTGGTTGTGGGCACATCCCCAGTAGAGGGTGTGCAGGAGGCAACTATCCCTCTCCCCTCCTGTCTGTAAAAAAATCAATAAAATATATTAAAAATAAAAATAAAATATATACATATATATATTTTATTTCAGAGGAAGAGAGAGGGAGACAAAGGTAGAAACCAGCCATGAGAGAGAATCATTGATTGCCTGCCTCCTGTATGCCTCTCCCTGGAGA
>PVJN01019629.1:26882-37327 GCA_004026805.1 Lasiurus borealis
GGGGGGGGGGGGGTAATTTTGCCAGGTGCCACACCCCAGGTGGCTGCTGCAGCCCCCAGCGTAGCCGGTCCCCAGACGTAACCTAACGCCAGGCGGAGAGCAGAGGGGAGACAGTTGATCAGGCCTGTAAGTCTCAGAGCAGTAGTGCCAGCTGCACAGGCCTAAGTGAAAACTAAAAATCAGGAGACTGTCATCCACATCTGGCTGATCTGAATTTGCAAATTATATCCCTCCTCATCTTTCTCTCCCCACCCCCCTTTTTTATGCATTTCTCTCAACCTTGCCTTCTCTTATGAATGCAAATGAACTAAAGATGTTAAGGATCCAATTATATTCAAGTGTGGAGGACTATGCAAATGACTGCACTCCTTTGGAAAAATAAATTTTGTTTATCGAAGATCGCTGAAAAAGAACGGAGATAGAAACTCGGCATTAATTTACTGTAACCAAAGAGGGAACACCTCAGGAAAGCTAGAAAACCCAAGAGGTGCAGTCCAGTGGGAGCAATCGGGGGTAGGAGGCTAGACGAGAGTCAAAGAGGGAGAGGGTGAAGTTCACAGTCATCCTAACTCAATGGATCGGGGAGCCAGTTGGAAAGAACAGCTACAAAAGCAGAAAATTCAAATGATCTAAGGACCACCTTTGCATGTGTCAATCAAACGACTTGAAAAATATCTAAGAAGGACACATAAGGGGGTTGAAATTTGCTTATGGGTTTTGCCGGTGACAGAATGAAGTATCTCAATCATTGCAATCCCAAATTTAACATAGCTGCAAAGTCACCTTTCTAAGTTGTAACCCAATGCTTGGGGACCGCCACCCCAGATTCTGACTGAACAATTCTCCCTCGCTAGCAAGAAATCAACGGACGCAGGACTCAGAGGACTACTTTGCGAGTGATTTTCATTCGACAGGATAAGTGCTACGTGGGAGGTACTTGATGGTGAGGACTTTCCTCGCTATTGGGGGCAAGAAAATGCTGAAAGGGAAATAAAAACCCAAAACTCTCACTGAAACAGGTTTGGCTCAGGGGATAGAGCTTCAGCCTGGGACTGAAAGGTCCCAGGTTCCATTCTGGTCAAGGGCACATCCCCAGTAGGGGGCGTGCAGGAAGCGGCTTATCCATGTCTCTCTCATTGATGTTTCTAGCTCTCTATCCCTCTCCTTTCCTCTCTGTAAAAAATCAATAAAATATATTTTAAAAAAATATAAACTCAAAAGTAAATAAATAAACAGGTAAGTAAATAAATACCCAAACTCTCCCTCCCATTTTTTAGTACTTTCCTGTTTACAAAGCATAACCCAAAATATTTTATTTGGCCCCCAACTAAAGCACTGTGAGGTGGGTACTCTCATTCATATTTCCAGATAAAAATATTGGGGCTCCCACAGAGAATTGTCCGCGTGACAAGAAAAAAGGCAAAGCCAAACACCCACTCAAGTCCATTGGACCCCAAAGGCCACTGTGCTACAACTCTTCTGTCTCCTCCCCCAAAATGTGTGTTTGATGATGACATTTGTAGTCAGCAGGCGGTTTGATGTGGAGAGTAAAATAAAAACTTCTTCCGTCTGACGTCTGCCAGTTTACTAACTCTTCTCTGTCTCCTTAAAAAAACAAATGACTTTCATAAATGCCCTAAAGCAGACTATTAGAACTCGAACACCATCTCTCGACAGCGGAATAGTCATACTTATGGGGCCCTGGTATGCACATCCATCGGGCATGCTTTCATCGCCAGGAATGATGTACTGCATAATGCCTGCTAGTAAATTTGAGCGCATGCTGATCCTAAATGTGTCCTGTCAGAGAGTGAGCCATTCGGCGGCGGCGGCGAGAAGGGCACAGTCTCTCGGAAGGAAAAAGGCGCCCACCGTTATTGCATCCAGATGAGTCTGCGCGATCAGTTCCTTCCTTCTGGCTTCTATCCCAGTATGAGGGGGATGGGGAAAGAGGGTTGAAGCCCCTTTGCTTCAGTTCTCAAGATTTGCAGCCTCGTTGCTCTTTGGAATGGAGTTCACACAAAATCTAGCTCTTTTCACCTGTCCAGAATAATGGCCAAGTTTTTAAAAATAGATATGAATTTGTTTTGTTTTTGAGTTCTGTACTCTCTGGCGGGTAGAACCTCTTTATTGACTCCTTTTTGGGCCTTTGCTTCAGGCAGTTTTGTTTTCTTTCTTCCGTAGTTCCAACCCCCGAAATGAACGTGGAGGTGAGGTTTAATCCAGAAAGAAACACCCACCCCTGTCAGAGGCAGCTTCTTTCTGGAATTCCCCTCTGTGCTTAGACTGGGGAATACAGAGTTGCAGTATGGATTTCCTGCAGAAGGGTCCTTTCTTTCTTTCTTTCTTTCTTTCTTTCTTTTTTTAAAAATATATTTTATTGATTTTTTTTACAGAGAGGAAGGGAAAGGGATAGTCAGAAATATTGATGAGAGAGAGACATCGATCAGCTGCCTCTTGCATGCCCCCTTCTGGGGATGTGCCCGCAACCAAGTACATGCCCTGGACCGGAATTGAATCCGGGACCCTTCAGTCCGCAGGTCGATGCTCTATCCACTGAGCCAAACCGGGTTTGGCTTTAAAATGTTTACATTTAATAAAATTCACTCTCCCTTTTAGGCTGGTGACCAGTCTATGAATTTTGACAAGGGCATGGAGTCCTTGTAATCATAACCACCATCAAGATACAGAAGTGGTCTCCACCACCCCAGGCCCCTCAAAAAATTCTCTCCAGCCACCTCTTTGTAGGCAAACCCTTGCTCCATCCTTAACTCTTGGCGACCACCGATCTGTTTTCTGTCCCAGTGTTTGCCTTTTCCAGAATGTCATTTATGGAATCATATGCCTTTGAGCTTGGTTTCTTTCACTTAGCAAAAAGAAAAAAAGAAAAAAGAAAAAAAAAAAAGAAAGAAGCAACAGGCCTAAAATGAAGTCAGCCAACAAGATTTACTACCTCACCCAATCACAGTCTCAGCCTCCCCCAGGGATATGATTTTAACTGTGCAGTCTGGAATTTCCTGGTCAGCTTTAGTGAGGTAATCCCCAAAGACCTCTTCCATCCCCCAAAGGAGTCTCCTCCGAAGCCTGAAACCATCCACTCTTTGCTAGAAATTTCCCTTCCTGTCTATAAAACCTTCCTTTTTCTGCAGCGTGTCGGAGGTCTCATCTATTTATTTGCTGGAGGGGATGCTCATGAATTGTTGAATAAAGCCAGTAAGTTTTTAATATTTACTCAGTAGAATTTTGTGTGTGTGTTTTTTAAAATATATTTTATTGACTTTTTACAGAGAGGAAGAGAGAGGGATAGAAAGTCAGAAACATCGATGAGAGAGAGACATCAATCAGCCGCCTCCTGCATGCCCCCTACTAGGGGATGTGCCGGCAAGCAAGGTACATGCCCCCGACCAGAATTGAATCTGGGACCTTCCAATCCACAGGCTGACGCTCTATCCACTGAGCCAAACCGGTCTCGGCGAATTTTGTGTGTTTTTTTATTAACAGTAGTATTTCATTGTAGTTTTAATTTGCATTTGCCTAATGGCTAATGGTGTTGAGCATCTCTTCATATGCTTATTTGCTGTCACTTCATCTTGTTTGGTGAAGTGATTGTTTACATCTTTTCCTATTTCAAAAGTAATGTTGATTATTTTCTTATTTTTGCATTTTGAGAGTTCTTTACATATTCTGGAGACAAGCCCCGTGTCAGATTCACAAAGTATATTTCCCCTACTATGTGATGTGTCTTTTCATTCTTATTAGTATCTGCAGAAAGTTTCTAATTTTTTAAAAATATATTTTATTGATTCTTTTACAGAGAGAAAGGGAGAGGAATAGAGAGTTAGAAACATCAATGAGAGAGACATGGATCAGCCGCCTCCTGCACGCCCCCTATTGGGGATGTGCCCACAATCAAGACACATGCCCTGGACCAGAATCCAACCTGGGACCTTTTAGCCTGCAGGCCAATGCTCTATCCACTGAGCCAAACCGGTTTTGGCGAAAGTTTCTAATTTTTACAAAATCTAATTTTTCAATGGATTGTGCTTTGGATATATTATCTAAAACTGATTTCCTTGACCCAAAGTTCACAAAGATTTCTCCTATATTTTCTTTTGAAAGTTTAAGAGTTTTACCCTCTACATTTTGGTTTATGATTCATTTGAGTCAATTGTTTTTGTTTTTGCATAAGGTATGAAATATAGATCAAAGTTCTTCTTTTTTGGGGGGAGAGGGCAGGTACACATCCAGTTGTTCCACCATCATTTATTGGAGGAACCAGTGTAATTCCAAGTATCCTTATAAGAGTGACACAGGTAAGGAGGGGAAAGGAAGCAGCAGAGTTTAGAGTGAGGTTAAAATCTGCTTCCCTGCATAGTGGCTGGCAGCTGGCATGTCTTCATGCTTCCTGCATGGACTTCTCCATTGGCTATTTCATGCTTCAGGTCTTTGGGATTTGAAAAGTTGGTCAATCGTAGTGAGGAGGCACCAAAGAGATAACAATCACAAAATGACAAGGCAGGAGCCAAGGAAGGCAGGTTGCTTCTAGAAGTTGAAAAAGGCAAGGAACTGATTCTCTCCCTCGATCCCGTAGAAAAATACCTTGATTTTGGCCTGTAAGGCCCATTCTCAGACTTCTGACTGCCAGGACTGTAAGATAATAAATTTGATTTGTCTTTAAGCCACTAGGTTTGTGGTACTATTTTACAGCTGCCATAGGAAATTGATACAGAGAGCTCCATGGAATTGCCTTCTTACATCTGTCAAAAATCAATTGGCTGTTTCACATGGAACTATTTCTAGCCTCTCTATTCTGTTTCACTTTTCTCTATGTCTATACTTTTGCCAATAACACACGGATATATATATTTTTCAACCTATCTTGAACTCTTTTATTTTCCTTGCTTCGCATCATCAGGACATGAAAAGTTGGCCAATGGTAATGAGAAGGCACTCAAGAGATAAAAATTACAAAATGACAAGTTTCAAGGTAGCCATCTATATTAGTTATCTATTGCTGAGTACCACATTACTCCAAACTTAGAGGCTTAAAACAACACACTCACTATCTTTTTTATTTTATTTTAATTTTTAAAAATATATTTTATTATTATTATTTTTTTTTTACAGAGAGGAAGGGAGAGGGATAGAGAGCCAGAAACATGGATGACAGAGAGACATCAGTCAGCCGCCTTTTGCCTGCCCCCCACTGGGGATGTGCCCGCAACCAAGATACATGCCCTTGACTGGAATCGAACCTGGGACCTTTCAGTCCAAAAGCCGACGCTCTATCTACTGAGCCAAACTAGCCAGGGCAACCATTGTCTTTTTATAACCTGATCTTAGGCATGACATTTCAACAATTCTGTCATATTTTGTTCATTAGAAGTCATTCACAAAGTTCACTCCACACTTAAAGGGGACAGAAATTAAGCTGCACCTATTGAGGGGTGGGCTATCACAAAATTTTGTTGACTTATCTTTGTGTGTTTTAAAAAATGTATTTTTAGCCCAAAACCGGTTTGGCTCTGTGGATAGAGCATCAGCCTGGGGACTGAAAGGTCCCAGGTTTGATTCCAGTCAGGGCATGTATCCTGGTTGCGGGCACATCCCCAGTAGGGGGCATGCAGAAGGCGGCTGATCAATGTCTTTCTCTCATCAATGTTTCTAACTCTCTATCCCTCTCCCTTCCTCTCTGTAAAAAATCAATAAAATATATTAAAAAAATATATAGTGATTTCAGAGAGGAAGGGAGAGGGAGAGAGAGAGAGAGAAACATCTATGAGGGAGAATTATTTATCGGCTGCCTTCTGTACTCCCCCTACTGGGGACGAAGCCCGCAAGCCAGGCATGTGACCTGACCAGGAATCGAATCGTGACCTCCTGGTTCCTAGGTCAATGCTCAACCACTGAGCCACGCTGGCTGGGCTGTTGACACATCTTTGAAACCACTACAGTACACCCTCTGGCCACAGATTACTTATCCTCCCACACGCAAAGTGCATCCATGCCACTCCCCCAGGGTCCCCAAGAGTTTCATCCAATCACGGTGCCAGCCTCAAGTCCAGAATCTTGCCATCCAAGTCTGGCCCAGGAGAGAAGAGGCCTGTAGGGTGCAGGTCCTTAAGGTCAGCTCCTGGTGACCTGGGAAACTGAGGGAACAGCTACTCTCCCCCCTGCCCCCCTCAACGCACAAAGTGAGACACACAGGGTAAGTGCTCCAGACAATCCGGTTCAGAAAGGGGGAGAACAGGAAACTGGGGTTAGTGATCCATGGCAGCTCTGAGACACAGTCAGGCGAACTGCAGTCCAGTTGCAAGTTCCTGATTAGGTCTCCGGGGGCCGGGAATCCTTCTCTAGTTCCGGACTCCCTGCCCTGAGGCCTTGGTTCTGCCCTCTCCACGAACCTGCCCTTTTCACACAAGGTGATGTGCCTTGGCTCCGTCTTCCTACCCCAAGTTCATGAAGATTTCTTCTTTTAAAAGTCGAATGGGCCGAGACCGGTTTGGCTCAGTGGATAGAGCGTCGGCCTGCGGACTGAAAGGTGCTGGGTTCGATTTTGGTCAGGGGCATGTACCTTGCTTGCGGGCACATCTCCAGTAGGGGTTGTGCAGGAGGCGGCTGATCGATGTCTCTCTCTCATCGATGTTTCTGACTTTCTACCCCTCTCCCTTCCTCTCTGTGAAAAATCAATAAAATATATATATATATATAAAAAAAAAAGTCGAATGGCTTTACATTTCACATTTTAGTTTTTGGTCCCCTTTGAGGTAATTTTTTTTTTGTGTGTAAAATGTAAGCCGTCGGTCTTAAGTACATTTTAAAAATTAAAAAACAATTTGCACATAAATATCCAATTGTTCCAGCACTATTTGTTCATTTTTAGAAACTGTTTATTTTCCATCAACGTCATTTCCATTTTCTGTTTAAGAGCCTGTGGAAGCACAGCTTAAGTGGTTTCCTGCGGCCAGGGATTTGAGGACATCGATGTCTCCGAACATTGTCAAAATTTCTTTTTTTGTTGTTGTTAATCCTCACCCGAGGGTATTTTTCCATTTATTTATTTATTTATTTTATTTTTATTACGTTTATTTTTAATATATATTTCATTGATTTTTTCCAGAGAGGAAGGGAGAGGGATAGAGAGTTAGAAACATCGATGAGAGAGAAACATCAATCAGCTGCCTCTTGCATTCCCCCTATTGGGTATGTGCCTGCAACTAACGTACATGCTCTTGAACAGAATCGAACCTGGGACTCTTCAGTCCGCAGGCTGATGCTCTATTCACTGAGCCAAACCGATTTTGGCCCATTTATTTCTAGAGATTGTAGAAGGGAACGGGAGAGACATACCGAGAGAAACATCAATGTGAAACTGACACATCGATGGGTTGCCTCCCACACTCGCCCCAACTAGGGCCAGGCATCAAGCGGGCAACCGAGGTACGTGCCCTTGACTGGAATCAAACCTGAGACCCTTCAGTCCGTAGGCTAATGCTCTACCCACTGAGCAAACTGGCTAGGGTGAAATTTTGTTTTGGGGAAGCCATCCAGTCTGTGGTTTTCTGATAACAGCAGCCCTAATAGATTAAGACAGGTCTTTTGCTTAGTTCTTGGTTTTCCAGGAAGATGAAAATCCCCCCATTCTCTTAGGTTTTGTTGGGTAGAAATATGACAAGATAAGGGAGTAAGCTAGGGCTGTCAGTTTCTCTTTCCACCTACCTCTTGCTCCTGGCTTTCTTCCTCGGTGGTTTCTGATCCCACAGATGGCAGTCAATATTTCGAGCAAATAAACATCCTCACCTAACTAATTCATCACAGCCAGTAGTGTCAGGGGTCTCATTTTGCAGGTCAGAAAACTGAGGTCAAAGATCTGAACTCGGCTCCGCCCAGCTCCAGAGTTGGTCCTTTCTACCATGCAATCTTTTGGGGGTAAACTCTTCTTTTCTAATATGCGTAGACATCTGGAATTGTAATGTATTCAGGGGCACAGCCCCAGAAGTGTCTCCACCAACATTTCTGGAGCCAGGCCATCTTTGCAAGTTTCCTGGAAGGACTCGGAGCTAGAAAGGGATCAGGCCTGGGGAAGTGTCCCCCGGAGAGCTGACTCTGTTCCCTGTCGGAATTTTATAAACTGCCCGATTATTTATGTTACTTTATGGGTTTGTAGATCCTTTGAGCAGCACCCAATCTATCACCCTTGTATTTGTTTGTGTTATCTTGTGCGTATGTCTGTGTGTGGTGTGTGTGTCCGAGCTCCTCGAAGCTGTTTTCTAGGTAATTTTAGAAACTTCCAGATTGCATTGGCTAGTTAAGACTCACACAAATTATTAGTGGGGCGGAGAGAGTGCAACCCACCTACCTTTGCCAAAGAGCAACAGTTTTAAGTTTGGAAATGGAGCTGCCCTGGGGGCGGGGCAGAAATTAGGGAACGCTTCGCTGTGGAAGCATCTGTTGATTTCGGGGCAGTCTTGCCCGTTTTAAAGTCTCTGGCTCCCAGCTGCTTGGCATCCTATAACGCGAGCAGGTGCTGAGGTACCAGGCTTACGTGTGGCCATCAGGGTGGGGATCAGGGTGTGCAAGTAAGGTGGCCAGGCCATTCACTTTAGGGGGTGGGTGGGGGTATTTGCAGGAACCTGAGTTTCCTCGCTTTACTCCTTTTCGCTCCACTGCGTGAAAAGGCCCCAGGTTAGCTCACCTGTGAAGACCACCCCCCCCCACCTCCCTTCCTGTGCTCCTCCTCCCCCCCCACCCCGGAGATCCTGGAGGCCCCTCGGCCCTGTTTTGCTCCACCTGCGATGCTCGTTTCCAGGTGCCCGTGCACCTGTGTCCGGCCCGGGTGGAGCGCCCGGCAGACGCGAGTGGGAGTCTGGATTAGGCCGGGCAGGTCCCCAGAGCCGGGTGGGCAGGCTGGGTGGGGCCGCCACGCCCTCCAGCTCCCGAGGTGGGTGGGGGGTGGTGGGTGGGGGAGTGATGAGCAGAGATTCCCTTTCACCCCCCTGTGGATCTGGGAGGGGAGGGGGCGACAGAAGGAGCGCCCAGGGCGGGGGGGACCGGGCGTGCCTCCTCCCCCCTGCCTGTACCCGCCCCCCTCCAGGAGCGGGGAGCCCCCAGCCCCTGGCCCATAGCGACCCCCGGGGACTCCGAGGCAGAGCCAGAGGAGGGGCCCGCCTCCCCGGCCCCCCGCGCCCAACTTGCCCGGGAAACTAGTGCGCAGGGAGGGGCCGGGCCGGGCCGGGCCGGGCGGCGGCGGGAGGAGGGGCGGCCACAGCTGCCTCCAGCCCCGCTGGCTCCCTGCCCGGCCCTCCTCCGCCGCCGCCGCCTCCCTCTCCTCCTCCCCGTGTGAGTCAGGCTCCTTCCCCGGGGTTTGGGGAGCAGCCGCGCGCGGCCCCGGGCGCCCGGAGCTGGAAGCAGCCGCCGCCGGTACCGCGCCAGGAAGCCCAGCGCGGGGGCCGCCAGCGCGGCGGGCGGGCGGGCGGCGGGCACTCGGGCTCCGGGCGCGCACGGGCCATGGAGCGGGCGGCCCCGGGCGCGGACGGCGGCGGAGGAGGCGGTGGCGGCGGAGGCAGCAACAGCAGCAGCCGCAGCAGCAGCCGCGCCACCTCGGCGGGCTCCTCGCCCTCCTCCTGCTCGCTGGCGGCCCGGGGCATCGCCGGCGGCCGGCCCGCGGGAGCCGCGCTCGGCGGCGGGGGCAGCCGCAGCAGCCCGGGCTCCGTGGCCGCCAGCCCGTCCGGGGGGGACGGCCGCCGCGGGGAGCCGGCGCTCGAGGGCGTGCTCAGCAAGTACACCAACCTCCTGCAGGGCTGGCAGAACAGGTACGTGCCCGCGCCCGCGCCCGCGGCCCTCCCCGCGCCGCTGTGTGTGCGTGGATGTGCGCGCATGTGTGTGTGTGTGTGTGTCAGTGCGCGCATGTGTGTGTGCGCGTGTGCGCGGTCATACCCCCGGCGAGCGCCGTGCTCTCTCCACGGGGGTGCGCTCCCCGCGTCGCTGCTCCTTGCCAGGTGGGGAGCCCCGGCGGGGCGCGCCGTGACCCCATCTCAGGGCTGTGCAGCCGCGGGGAGGGAGGCGGGAGCCTGGGTTCTCCCCGGGGCCGGCGCCTGCAGGGGGCTGGAGCGGCCGTGGTGCGGGGGTGGAGGGGGGAGGGAGGGAAGGGGGAAGAGGGGGTCCAGGGCCCTGCCCGCTAGCGGTTTCCTGGAGCCTCCCTTCACCCCCTTCAAGAGCGGCTGAGAAAAGAGGGCCGAGGGGACGTGCTTTTTCCTGCCCGAAAGGAAAGCATGGGTGCACCTGGTCCCATCGCAGCGATTCTCTCCGTAACTTAGTTCCCGTGCAACTTCGGTGTTTAAAAACAGCACCACCTCCTCCACCATCTCCTCCACCACCTCCACCACCATCACCTCCACTATCATCACCACCTCCACCTCCACCACCTCCACCACCTCCTCCTCCTC
>PVJN01019630.1:0-37128 GCA_004026805.1 Lasiurus borealis
GGGGCGGGGGAGGGAGGGGGAGGATTGCAGGGGTGCAGAACCAAGAACAGCAGAAGTCCCTTTTTTGCTTTGTTTGCAAGGCGTGGGGAGTAGGGTGGTTAAAGTGGCAAAGAATGAGAATTTTGTTTTATTTTTCATGGGTCCTGAAGAAAAATAGTCCAGTAAACACTTAAAATGTGCTAAGAACTAGAAATTAAATGTAATAGAGTGACTTCAAAACTGGAGAGATCCATTTATTTTCAAAGCTAGGATTTTCTGGGAAGGTATCACCTGTGAGCTGCTATTTGAATATCCTCACAGAGGTTGGGGAGAATTTGTCAAGGTTAAGACAGTCAAGATGTGGAGGATTCTCAGCCCATGCAGAAATTTCAAATTCCTGATACCACAAGTGAGACTTAAAAAATAATTGTCTGTATGCTTGTTACAGGACATGCTTCCGGAACAAAGTAAATTTTAAAAACTGAAAATTAAATAAAAGGACAAGATGCTAGTCAACTGTGGGAGGGAGGGGGATGGAATTAGTATTTTAAACATCGGAAAAAATAGAATTAAAGTCAAGAGATATCATAAGGGACACTTTTATTGGTAAAAGGTGATCAATTAAGAAGCTATATCATAAAAACTTATGTACCAACAACAGAATTTCAAAATAAATACATCAAGATATTCAGAATTCTGAGGGAGTGACATACTTCTTGCTCAGATGTTCATAGATTGAAGTAAAATACAGAAAGGATTTCAATGATTACAACTAACAAGTCTGAGTAAACAGATATGTTCATAGATGTGCTTATCTATAATAATAAAAGCACAATATGCTAATTAAACCGGACAGCCAAATGACCTTCTGGACATCCTTCTGGACGAAGCCAGGGCTGTGAGGGCTGAGCCCCCGCACAAATTTTGTGCATCGGGCCTTTAGTCCTATATAATAATCCTATATAATAATAATGGAATATGCAAATAGACTGGACAGCAGAATGACTAGTTGCTTTGATAAGCACTGACCACCAGGGACAGATGCTCAATGCAGGAGCTTCCCCTTGGTGGTCAGTGCACTCCCACAGGGGGAGCGCCACTCAGCCAGAAGCTGGGCTCACAGCTGGAGAGCACAGCAGTGATGGCGGAAGCCTCTCCCACTTCCGCTGCAGGTGGGCCGTAAAAAGCGAGGGGTCCTGAACTGCAAGATCCCCAGACTTCAAGACTTCTGCCTGCTGGCAAGTGGATATCCCCCAAGGGGTCCTGGACTGCAAGGGGGCACAAGCCAGGCTGGGAGACTTTCCCCCACGATCAGTGCATGAATCTTGTGCACGAGGCCTTTAGTATATGTATAAATATGCAGGTCTGTACTCACATATACATTCTGTACCAGGAGAATACATATTCTTTCAAAAGAAATGTATCAAAAATTCTGATGTTTTATCAGGCCATAAAAATCTCAAATTCAAAAGAAGTAAAAGAGCCTGGCCAGAACGGCTCAGTGGTTGAGTCTTAACCTATGAACCAGGAGGTCAAGATTCAATTCCTAGTCAGGGAAAATGATTTGGGTTGTAGCTCGATCCCCAGTAGTGGGTGTGCAGGAGGCAGCCAATAGATGATGTTTCTCTTTCAAAATTTCCCTATCCCTCTCCCTTCCTCTATCAATAAAAACATTTTTTGAAAGAGGCCAAAAATATTATAGTTGTATAGAACAATTAATGTGATAAATTTCCAAAGTATTAATAGGTGGCAAAAAGCAAAAGTAAATGACATCATCACAAAATTATCTATTTTTAGATTTTAAGTTGTTTTCTAAAACCTATTCAGAAATTCAAAACTGAAATTATGACCTGTTTAGAAATGAATAATAACTAGACCACTACATATTTAAATTATAGAATGAAGAAAATTTATAACTAAATACTTGTATGAAAATACAAGGAAGATTGTAAATAAATTCAAGAATGTATGATGGTTCATCAAGAATGCTATGATGCTCCATCATTAGAATTTCTGGAAGTAACCACCTTCATAAAACAAAAGAGAGACCCTATATAATCACTCAAATACATGCTAATAATTTTGACAAATATTTAACTAAATTTCCAGAAAAAATTCACAGCAAACAAGAAATAGAAGGAGATTTTATTTCATTTGATAAAGGGTATTCACCAGAAATTTAGAAGTAAAACATTATAGGTATTCCAATTAGAATAAAGGATTAAATATAACAGTTCATTATCATTGTTATTATTCAATACTGCTCTGGATGTTCTAGACATCTCATTGACTCTAAAAGGAAAAAAAAAAACACATCAAGAGTCAAAATTACAAAGAATTCCACAAATTATCATTACTTGCATATATTTTAATTCCTGACCTAAAAAATAATTCTGCTAAAATCAAGTTAATTTACTTAATAAGAATGTTATTAATTTTTTAAGGAGAACATTATAAAGGTGGCCAATTGCAAACAAAAATTAATAGCTCTCCTAAACATAAGTAAGAATTTACAGCAGGAAACAATTCCAATTATAATGATATATTATAACATTAGTAAAAAAAGGCCCAGTTAGAAGCATAACTAAAATTCATAAGATATAAGAAAAATTATAGTTTAACTGAAGCACATTTAAAAATACTTAAAATATTACATATTAATGTTTTATTTTATTTCTTTTATTGATCTATTACTTCAATGCAATCCCATGAAAAATTTCAGTGTGATGAAATTTAATAAAATTAATAAACTGATTGTAAAATTTATCTGAAAAGTGAACATGCGAGAATATGCCAAAACAAAATATCTGATGTTGAAGGGAAGAACAGTCAGGGGGATTTGCCACCCCAAAAAACAGCACTAGCATATACAAGAAGCTGCAGTAATTAGCTCTAGAGACACAACAGCATGAAACAGATGGATAAATCTCAGAGGGAAGGGGACAGTGGAGATTAATTCAGTAACTTATACACATACATGCATAACCCATGGACACAGACAATAGTGTGGTGAAGATCTGGAGGTACACTGGATGGAGGAGATCAGTGGGGGGCATCTGCAATACTTTCAACAATAAAGGTGATTTAAAAATTAATAAATAAAAATAACATGGTTCTGATAGAGAGATGAATGAGTGAAACAGAACAGACAATTCAGAAACAAATGAAAAGTTTAAGTATGATATTGAGAAATCTCACTACCCAGAAAGCAACCATAGCAAGGTGGTGACTAAGAGGTCCTTCAAGGACAGTAATTTAACAACTACCCATCAGTGAAGTAGGCTGGGAGAGCTCCGGAGTTCAGTGAGGAAATGCAGAAACTCTGGAACACAAACACCAAGGATGGGCACACAGGAAAGGAAAGTGGAGGGAGCATTTTACTTGCATCAGCTCAGCTTGGCCCAGCTTTGTGTCAAGAGGGATCCCCTTAGACACAACGTGCCCCGGATGGGGAAAGTTGGGAGTATAACTTACTGAGGGTCCCAGCAGCCCGCACCACCACTGCAGATGCATGTAGGCTTTGCTGAAGAGAAGAGAATGAGTGGAAACTTCCCAAATCTTGGGAGAGAAATGAACTAGACTCAAAAGACTCCAAAGAGGAAGAGCATAAAGAAGACTGCACTGAGACACAGTATAGTCGAATTGTCAAAAGCCAAGGTCGAAGAGACAATTTTGAAAGCAAAATGAGAAAAAATGACTCATCATACATAAGGAAACTCCCATCAAATTATTAGAGAATTTCTCAGCAGAAATCTTTGACCAGGAAAGAGATAATATGCTAAAAGTAAGAAAAATATTGCCAACCAAGAATAATATACTCAGCAATTTAATCCTTTAAAAATGGAAAGATAAAGTCCTTCTAAAAACATCAAATTAGGAATGGTGTCATCAATAGATTTGCCTCTCAAAAAATGCTTCAAGAAGTTCTTAAATTGAAACATGCTAAACAGTAATGTGAAAGTATATGAAAGCATAATCTCAACTATAATGGTAAAATAGAGACAAATGCAGAATAAATTTACACTGTAAATGGTGCAAAAAATATAATTAACCTTAATATAAAAATTAAAATATAAAAAAAACATAAAAAGAAGCAAACTCCGATGACAAGAACACAAAGGGAGGAGTAAAAGCGCAGCATTTTTATGTGTAACTAACATTAATGTATAACTAACTTAAAACAGATGTTATAAATACAATATATTTTATGCAATCCTTGCATTGACCACAAAAAAAAAAAGGAAAAAAGAATCAAAGCAAAACACTGAAAAAGAAATCAAGTAACAAAGGAAGATAGCAATAACTGGAGAGAACAAAGTAACTGCAAAACAGACAGAAAACAATTAAATGACAACAGTCATTTCCTTTCCATGATCACCTTAAATGTAAATGGATTAAACTCCCCATCAAGACACATAGGGATGAATGCATGAAAAGCCATGAGCCATCAATGCACTATCTGTCAGAGATTCCTTAAGGACTTAGGGCATGCATATGTTGAAAGTGACATATAAAAAAGGAACTACCATGCAAATAGTCATCAAAAAGAAAGCAGGAGTGACTATACTTCTATCAGACAAAATACCTTTTAAGTCTAAAACTATAGAGACCAAGAAGTCATTATGTAATTACAAAAGTTTCAATTCAACAGGAAGATAAACCAAATATAAATAATATGCACCCAGTATCCAGGCACCTAAATATTTAGGAGTCCCCTTATCTTGGGGGATACATTCCAATACGCCCAGTACATGCCTGAAACCTCAAGAGTACTGAGCCCTAACATATTGTTTTTTCCTATGTATGCTTACCATTGATAAAGTTTAGTTTATTTTAAAGTTTAATTGATAAAGTTTAATAACTAATCAAACAGACCAATTGCAGCAAAGCACTGTAGTAAAAGTTATATGAATGGCTTTGGATCATTATTAAGTAAAACAAGGGTCACCTGAACACAAGGACAGAGGGCCTGATAACTGAGCTGACTGACCACTAAGTGACTAATGTGTGGGAAGTGTGTGCATTTCCACTTCTTAGACTCTCTCACAAAAGAAAAACAAACACATGGGTGTCCTCAGATATATGTAGGAACCCTGCTGGATCTTGTAATGTCAAAAATTAAGATTGCTCCATGAACGCCCAGCAGGCATGGCTCAGTGGTTGAGCACCGACCTTTGAACCAGAAGGTCACAGTTTGATTCCCAGTCAGGGCACATGCCCCAGTTACAGGCTTCATCCCCAGGGTGGGACATGCAGGAGGCAGCTGATCAATGATTCCCTCTCATCATTGATGTTTTTCTCTCTCTCCTTCTCCCTTCCTCTCTAAAGTCAATAAAAATATTTTTTTTTCAAAAGGAGTGCTCCATGAACACCACAAAAAGAATGACTAGATAAATCACCTCACGTAGCAAATTAAAAGAACAAGGCAACTACATGAGCACATCCAGAAGAAAGGCCAAGATGTGTGTGAAATAAAATAAAACTTCAGACTCAGGGGAACTCAGTAAATAATTTCTGAATGAATAAACATGAATTTGTAATTGAATGAAAGCATGGTCCCAACTGTATTTAATAACCAATGAGACTATAAATATCTCTTTGCAAAAGCATAGAGAACGAGCTTATAGGAGGAACCCTGGAGCGTTAAAACTGATAGGCCCAGGGAGAATGGCACAGCCTTCCGGGACTCAGCCTATTCACACCAGTAATTCATATTTAATTCATCTGCTCAGGAACACAGCAGGAAGATTAAAGTGGAGCAAAACATGGTCCATTTCAAGAAGCCAGGACACAAACTTCAGGCTGCTGGACCAACATGAGGGGAGAAGCCAATCAAAGCCCAGCAGAATGAGGTGCAAGCCTGATCACAGCAGATGGTCTTAGACCAGGCAACCCTGGTTCTGATTCTGCATCCCGGACCTGCCCAACAACCAGGCTGCTGCCACTTCTGTGCCAGGGCTCACAGCAGCCATGGCAGAAAGACGGACACTGATTGCAGCTGCTCCATGTAGATGATGAGTAGATCCCTCACCAATTTATTTCCAGATTCTTCACCAGAGCTGCTGGGCTCACTTTGGTCGCCTATGTGGAGACAGCCTTCTGCCTCTTCTTCCCCAGTGAGCCTGCCTCCCAGGATCCAGCCCTAACACAGCTCCCTCCTCCACACCCAGGCTGGCCCTGGGACTCCATTTTGACCAGTGGGATGCTATGAAGGGGCTCAGGTGGAGGCAGGTCACAGCAGCCTGGCAGCTTCCTCTGGATCTTTCCAGATGCTCATTCTTAGGATTGCTCTCCGTGGGAAAGTAGCTGCTCTGTCCAAGGGCAACTTCCTGGAGACCCTGAAAACCCCAAGGATATGGAGAGGCCCAGGCAGGAGCACCAGTGCCTGCTGCCACAGCATCACCCCACAGAGGAAAGGGCCCCTGCAAACTCTCCCTGGAACTGCTCTGCTCTGGAGGCCACAAAGTAAAGCTGCCCAGCAAAGCCCTAGTGACCCCTAGACTGTGAGAAATGATAACAAGTTGTTGTTTGAAACCACCACATTTGGAGGTAGCTCACAGGGAGCAAAAGATGAGCCAAACAAGCATTCATTTTCCCAGAAGACAGGGCCTGTGAGAGGCACTAAGCCTCCCAGCTCTCACCCCCGAGTTCAAAACAGCTGTTCATCCTGCAGGTCCTGACTGCGAGGATGCTGGTGGTAGGACGGTATTTTGATGACTTCCTAATAATGAGATTAACACGGCACACACAGGGAGAAAGTTGTTGGGGCTACCTCAGTTCGCTTCCTGGGTATCTGAAAATGTGCCAGTCCAGGCTCTCGATTCTGAGGATAAAACAGTGACGAAGACGCGTTGCCACCCGTGGCGGGAGAGGGATGGAGCAGCTCCTTGCTGCCGTGATGCCCAATAACTGAAGTCTGTATGAAGTGTTTAAAAGCAGAAAGGGAAAAGCCCACAGTGTTTCAGTGTGTCAATTATCCAAGTTTCTTTCAGCATAAACTCGGATCTTTCAGTAGATTTCTACATCAATGCAGCAAGCATTTCATTGAACTTAGCAGGAGAGGTTCGTGGTGCCGTATGTAATCCCCACACTTAAGCCAAAGCTTCTACTCCGTGAGCTGACCTTTCTTTCAACAAAAGCAACCTGCTTGGGCCGCCTCCCAGCCACGGGGAAAGGGCAGGCTCTGCGCTGGACTCGCCAGATGATGCCAAGTCCAAATGTCAAGGAGCCATTGACTCCCATGTCAGTTGCCAATACGGTTCCTGCCTTGACGAGCTGGGCTCAGCCCCAAGATGCCAGATGGTACCAAGTACTCAAGAACCCCGCCATCTGCAAACAACTCCTCCCAGGGCCCTCACAACACACACTGCTGACGAGCCTTTACGGGAACCCACTGAGAACGCTTGTCTGTGGATGGTCCTGCCCCTTCATTACAGCTCTAGGTCTAAGACTGTCAGAGTGGGGACACCCACTTGAGTGAACCACTGAGGAAGGCTCTTGTCTGCCTCACACCCCCTTCGCCGGGAACTGAGACCTGAGGACAACGAAGACCACTCTGATACAAAATGCTCCCCAGGTGGCCCTGGTTGTGAATTAAAGGTAAAGGAATAACAAATCAGGAGAATTAAATGCTGGGTTTCATTTGGCCATGCGAAGACTCTGTCTGAAACAAGGAGTCTGCTTGCCCATGGTGGGCTGGGGTTGCACTGCAGGTTTATCCAAGTGTGGTGTTTACATGGGTGCTGCCTGCAGAAACAAACTTCGGCGGTGTTGATTTGATCCAGGCGGTTCGGACGTGTAATGCCTTCTAAGAGAATATTCCATAGGTGATGAAGTCCTTTTCTGAATCCATTTTGGCCCCAATAGGTTGGAACATTATTTCATCACAGTGCTCAAAGCATTAGGGTGCTCATAAAATGGCTTAATGAGCCATTTAAAAATGCCCTTTATGGAAAAAAATCACTTCTCCATTCACATTACATTATCTTCATCATCATAATGTGATGGCACATGAGGACTCTACATGGAGGCCTGGCGAGCCTGGAAGTTACATGATGGCCAACAATTTATTTGATATTGGAAGCAAAATAAAATATGGAAATTATCTGATAGAACCTATCAAAACACTCTCTAGTCACCATACCATTCTGATCTTGCAGATCCACAGTATGGGGGGAAACTTCTGGAATGTCACGTATTGCTTCTCAAAATGGCTCCAGGGAACCCTACACTAATCTCAGATTCTTCCTGCCACACCCATACTCCCTGTCCACTTTCTACAACAAGGCCTCCAAAACTATTTTGAGGGCATTTAGGGGAAAGGCAGTGAAGGGATTGTGGAATGGAACCTTCTCCATCACCCGGCCAGGCCCGTGAGTCACAGGAGGAAAGCGAGGTGACCTTGACCAAGATGCCTCCAGTCGTTGTAAGAGATCAAGCAGGAGCACCACGCTGGTGCGCTGGGCAACACGCCGTGGCACCACAACATGCTGCACGGACCCCTGGCTCCTGAGGCAAAAGCTCTGTAAGGACAGCATTCTGTGTTGGCTTCTTCTCTAGCCCTCCTGTCCATCCCGCCCTGTGTTTGGCATCCCAGAGCCTCACTCCTCATCCCATCACAAACAAAAGGGAGGAGCGGCAGTTGGCTGACTGCTACAGTCTTTCAGGCCCCACATTTTAGTAAACACTACAATGTAACACAATAGCTGCTTGTCAGAAAAAAAGCATTCAAATAACTTAAGGAGGGTTCAGAAGTCATCGATTCAGACTCGGGTGCCGCCGTGGATGAGGGTGTTGGGTGAGCAGGCGCTATTTTATTTTGCTGATAACCCCTTGGACCTGCTGAGAAACCACCCCTGATTGTCCTACAGGGAGAAAATTCTGGAAAATTTCTTTTGAAATGGCAGAAGGGAGGGTCCAGTGGATAATGTCCTATTTTATTTTTGACTGTGGGTTTATAATTCCCTTCATCTCTCAAAGAGAAGAAGGTCACTGATAGAGGACAAGCAACCTTCTCTGTGAGACTTGTTTCCCATATGACGTCCTGACGCAATCAGATACATAAATAATGCATGCCATAACTACATTACCCTTTTTCCCAGAGGGTCACCTCTCAGAGTCTGTTTTAAAGGATCAATAACCAAAGAGGGAAGCTACGGAGTAAGGAACTGGCACATGCCAGATACTTTCATCTCCAGTGCTTCTCACGCGGCCGGCTCCTGTGCCGAGGCCAGTCAGGAGGTGGCAGCCACAGTCACCTGGCACCTTCAGAACAAGGAGCTACCTCCACCAGCCCGGGCCCCTGAACCCAATGCCAGGCTGCGTAGTGCCAAGGCCATGTGGTCCCCTTTTATTTATGTAGAACAGTGACACCCAGTGGCAGGGAAGGCAAATCACAAAGGGGAATTCTCTGATGGTACCTCCCCCACCCTTCAAGGGACCCTTCAATTCTCATTGGGGTTAGCGGGAAACATGGCCCCAAAGGGCTTCATGATCTTCTTGGCTAAATTATTTTAAAAGGAATCCTGTGATTTATAACTAAGGGCCACCTCAGTGGGCTGGACCTACCCCACCTTCTCTGGCAAGATGCCCCTCCCCCAGGAGTGGAAGTGTCTATGAAAAGACAGAAGGTTCTGGAGTTCTGAAGGAGCCTGAGCAAAGAGGGTCTCACGACTCACCTACCGAGGGCACGACCCTGGAGTGAGTGACGTGCGGGGGAGAATTTACCAGCAAAGGAGGAGATGGAAGCCAAAACCATCCACTCTGGTTTTCTGCTGTTCTACCGAGAGTTCCCAGACAGCTGAAACCATTATCTTCCCCTTCTTTAAAAACGAGCTACAGCTGTCTGACGACTGGCAGGTACACCGTAACAGGGATGAATAGGGAGAGAGAGCAATAAAGAGAACGAGTCAGGGAGGAGGAGCACTTCTGGGAAGACCGCGCGAGATAAAGAGCCGCAGCGCACTTCCCAGAACGCCATGCCAGCATTCAGCAGCTTCAGGATGCCGAGCGTCAGTGGTAGTGGCTGGTGCCCATCAAATCCGCACAGCACACCATGCCCACGTGTCCTCTATCAGTATTCCCATCCGGGCCCTGGGACCAGCACAGCAATCCGGCTGGGGAGCTGCCCTGTGGAACTCCAACCCAGACGCCTGAAGCCAGCAGCCTGCTCTCACTGCGCCCTGGCACCGCCTCTCTCCCACCAAAGTGGGAGTGTCGTTCCCAAAGGGCATTTAATGTAAAGCAGGGCCTCCTTAGAGTGCATCCTATTACTGCACTGAAAACATGATTTACACAGGTCCCCAGTGGGGCTGTACCTGGCGGAACCCTACCCTCACACTCACCATGCCTCGGGCTGTCCTGGTGGGAAGTCGCATGCCCATCTGACAGTGGAGGCAGGCATGGAGCCCTCCCTCTCACTCACAGTCTTTGACTTTTTCTGACTTTGGCCTCTCCCTCCCCTAACTGTCCCTACACCGGTCATGCTAAGAACAGGAGTCTACCCTTTCTTAAGCACTTCTGGAAAGTGAGCCTCATCATCATTTTCACGGTTTCCTGCTGGGGCCACAGGGAACCGGTTTTTCTCTAGACCCGTGTCATTGAGCATGAAGAGGGAGCAGGACAGGAGCTCATGTCTACACACACACACACACACACACACACACACACACACACACCTCCTTGATGTGAATAAGCTGTGGCAAATAGCGAGTTTCTGACCAGCAACGTTCTGCAGTGGAAGTGCTGGCCTGGTCCCCAAGATCAGCTCTCCCACTCAGGAAGGAAGTCTGGTATCATGTAAACTGGATTTGAAATCACTGAAGAACTAAAACTTGGAAACTCAAATCATACTGACCTGGGGAGATGTGAGGTCCCCAGGAGGGGGTGTGGGCACATGACCACACACAGCTGCCTCTCTCAGCACAGCTGAAAAGAGGCAGGGTGCTGAGAAGGCGCGCCAGGTGCGCAGGTGACCTAGAAGGCGCCGCACCTACATGTGTGTGGATCGCTTCTAACCTGAAGCTGGCTGCCTTGGGCTTTCTGCTCTCCGTGCTCTTTAGTCGGGCATTTTGCGGGTTGCATTCCAGGTCTATTGTAATTTAGCATTTATAGTCCATGGTGCCTTTGGGACAAGACTGCCTCCCTGCACGATCCTGTTCTGCATTTCTATACTGATTAATACACCATTTCCACTGTCACTTACACCGCCAATTCAAGCCCTACTGTTATTTTAGTTGCATGTTGTCAAACAGGTGAATTTATAAATGTGTTACCTGAAGGAAACATTCCCCTAAATAGCAGAAATGGAGATGTTATTTATTTATAATTATTTGTTAGATGTGTAAAATGTTCCTCTTGCTGGAAAGCCTCTGGCTAAAATACAAATTAAAACAGGTCTGGATGTAGTAAAAGCAGCCACGACATCGTTTTAATTACCCATTGGGGCCGCCTTATCTCCCTCTTTCCTCCCTGATAGGATGTGGACTCCCTGTCTCCACCCTGCCTACCAGCCTCCCTCCCCTATTCTGCATCACACCTGGCTTTGCAGAGCAGAGAGGGGACGCCAGGGAGAAGGTAGCTCTCCATGTTGTGCCTTGGGGGGGGAAGTGATTCCAGATAGCTTCTCCCAGCAGAGAGAGAGGGGCTGCTCTTCCCTCACCCAGGTCCTGACATGGCTGCAGTTGGCCACGTGTCCTTCTGTCCAGCCTTCCTTGCCTTCCCTTAGGCCCTTCTCCCTAAGTTATTTTCTGCTTAAATGAGCATCGATATGCTCCTTGCGATCAGGAAGGCTGACTTAGAGAGAGGGTCAAAGGGAAAGCAAGAGCGGTGTGGGCTGCCCTGCCTGAGGGGGAAAAGAGAGTATCTGTCAGGAGCTAATTCCAAGCCCAGCCAGCCCCAAGCAGGTAAGGAGTCCCACCTTTCTCTGAGACAGTGGGAGTCTGGGCCTTGGTGACCATGGGACTTAAGACTCGGACACTACAGTTACTGGATGGAAGGAGCTTCTGTAACCCCTCTCACCTTGGGCTCCTCACCTGTCACGTGAGTCCCTGTGATGACTCCATGAGCAGACACAGGACAGCCTTCTCTCTGGGTGGCACATGGTGTCGCTCCGTACATGTTAGCTAACATGGGTGTTTTCATCATCTATCAACTAGGAAATAAAGTCCCCATCACCCAGATTTATTTTCAAGATGAAATGTGTGAGACAATACTCTGAAATACATAAAGAGTCTACAAACATGAAGCCAGGAATAATAGATGCACTGCCCTCTGCTCGCACACAGAACTGAACTGCCAGCAGCTGGGAGTTTTCATGTTGAAACAAAGACAGGGCAGGATGCTGCTCTGGAGGTTTTAGGAAAGTCTCTCTTAAAAAATGAATTGATGATTATATATTTCAGACATTCAAACAAATGTCAAGAATAATATAAAAGACACACACACACATACAACCCATCTCTCGGCTTAAGAAATAAAATCTAGTCTACTCCTTCTCCCCACTTCTCCACAAGAATTTATTTTGTTGATTTCAAAATTATAAACAAATGGTGGCATGCTGCATGTATTCATGCAACATTATGTCACAGAGGTGCCATGGTTGTGTACCCTCTTGCTCAGTGCTGAACAGTCTGACTCTGTAGGAATCCCTCATAATGACCAGTGATGATGGACAGCGAGGTCATGTCTGATCCCAACACTCTCATCCATCTCCTTGGTACCATGATGCCAGAGTGCCTCTGGGCCAGGGATTTTGCAACCTCAGCTCCATCAGCATCAGTTGGACAGCTTCTCAGAAAAAAGATCCTCCCCTCCTAAGTTTGTAAGCAAGACAGTTGGAGCTGAGATTCAATCTACCCTTTTAACACGTCCCCAGATGCTGCGGCTGGATTTGCTGGCCCAAGGGCCACACTTTGAGAACCACTGCTCCAGGCTTCGGTTAAGAGAGGGAGAGGGAGGTTGTGGCATATAAAAATCCACCTTGTCTTCTAAAGCTGCTGAACAGACAGCGCATAAGAGGTGCCACTCTCCAAATCATCATCCCCCTGGAAGATACCTTTGTTGTTTTATGAAAGTGACAGAGTAGCCCTCCCCGCCGGGCAGTAGGCTTTCCATGTCTTACTACTGTCATGAGATAGCACATAGCACACAGCACAAGGCAAAGCTGGCTGCACACGGGCAAGGCCAGCCAGTTCCTTCTTTCCCCCACAGCATCTGGACCCTGGGATGAAAAGAATTCCCCACTGTGAGGCTCAAACCAACACCTTTTGTGAAAAAGACACACTTGCTATTTATCAATTTATTTGGATTTCAAATTCTGCCTTTTCAAATTCTCCCTTTTCACCCAACAATCCTCTGAGCATGAGCAAAGTGGCGCCCGATAGCTGCCTATGCCTGCCCTTTGGTGTTCAGATCACAGGAGCACTCGGGCTGCCGCTGGGAAACCCACACACATGGGTTTCCACGATGTGCCAGACACCTTGTTTAATTTTCCCAGCAGCCTATACTGCAGCATCATTCACATCTCAATAATAACACCAGCACACCAATTAAAGTTAGTGAGTGCTGGCTTCATAAGAGGCACGGTCCCACACTCCCTGTGTGGCTCACTTCATCTGCTCCACACCACAATCCATAGAAGGGACCACCTTTCTTGCCATCTCATAGAGAAAGTAACGGACAGAGCAGATCCAGCCATGTCACCTGCCAGTGGGCTCCAGATCTGGCTGATTCTAAGATCAACATTCTGACTATTTTGCAACTGGTCAGTATCAGTTACTTCACTTCTTCTTCGAATAGGGAATGGAACCCCAACTTTTGGGGGTGTTACCTCAGCATTGTGTCTATGAATTCAGCTGAAATTAGCCCCGAGGATCCCAAGCTAGGAAGGGGAGATGCACAGAAAGTTATTTGAACAGCCTATTTTTTCCCAAGGAATCTAGCTAGGTTCAGTGGACCAAAACTCCAACTGGAAAGCTGTGAAGGAGAGCTGAAAATAAACATAAAATTTAATTGGAAAATAGATTTACTGACGCCCCTCTGTCAATCAGATGTCCACCTGGCGCACACCCAGGCCTCGCAGCCATGACCTCGGCAGAATAGAGGCTCCTGCTCAGGCGGCGCTGCTCAGGCCATTGGCATTCAGGCCTCGGCCTCCTGAGCTTCTTTGTTTTGGGAAAGAGGAGAGGCTTTGCTACAGACCGCGCTCCCAGACAAGATGAATGATCATCAAAACGCAGTCAGCAAATTTAAAAATATGGATGAAAAAAAGTATTAATATCCTTTCTAAGATAATCAGTACTTTTTGTTTGACAAAGAAATTGCCCAGTGTTTATGGTTTATGCAAATAATGTATGTTAATGCCAAGGCTGCAGAGCATATAGCTTTGCGTTTAAGTGTTTGTGGGAAATACATGCCAATACATTTAAACCTCTTCCTCATATAAACACAACGATCTCATAAATATACAGCACCTTGTTCTTAAAAACATTCATTATAATTTTATGTAATGCAAATTACGTTGGAATAAATTATTTTTTGCTAAAATGGCAAAGTCAGCGAAATCCCAGGGAAATGTGAAGTCCCCACCATTATGTGTTGCTCAATTACACAGAAGGGAGCTGACACCCTCCCCAGCAGCACCACTCCCCACTCCCCACTCCCCACACGGCCCAGCCTCCTGGTTAGCAGGGGCTCTCTCTGTCCATGGCACCAGGTCTCGCCTTTGCTGCCTGAGATATTTCTTTATTGTGGATTACTAATAAGGACCTTTAGCAGAGATAATTTTTGAGGATGTGAGAATCAACTAATATGACTGAGGAGCTGAAGGAGGAGGAACAGGCCTGACAGTCCTAGAATCCCAGGAGCAAGACCTAAGAGAAAGGTACGCATGTGACCACAGAGGGACACTAATACCAACCCTACGGTGTCCTCATGCATGTTTCCATCATCTCTTCATTCAACAAACAGGTACTGAGCACCTACTATGCGCCAGAAATGATTCTGACATCGGAGATGGAGCAATGAACAGGCCAGGAAGGGCCATGTCGTTTGGAATTAGGGCCCAGAGAAGTAACCATGGTTATTTCAGGCAGAGAGGAGTGAGCACACCTACCAAGGGTGTCTCTGGAGGGACAGGGAGGAGGAATACTCCTCTGAAGAGGTGGCATGTGAGGGGCAATCCAATGGTGTGATGCAGACTAACAAGTGATGATCAGGGAAAGTGCTCAGGGCACAACACGTGGTTCTCATGTAGGAATGGTGCCGGGAAAGGTGAGGGGACCAGGTGGGGAAGCCAAGAACACGGGCTGGGAAAGCCAGCAGGGTGGACGGGTGAGTCCTGGAGCCGCACGTGGTGCAGCGCTGGAGCAGATCCTGGTGCAGAGGCGCTGGGTGCTCACCGGCATGGATGCATGCCAAAACCTCAGAGCGCTATGAGTGGCATGCGAGGCAGGAGGAGCCAGCTGTCAGACCATCACTGCCTGCAGGACAAGAGAAGGAGGTGACTGACCAGGTCCTCAGCAGTGGGCCAGGCATGTAGGCCAAGGTGGGCTACATTTGAGAGTTAAAAGACAGAACTCGCTGGTGGACTGAAGGTAGAAGGGAAAAGGAAAGAAGGAGTCAGATTAAGTCATTGTGTTTGGATGCTAGCAGGCCAAAGGGTGGGGTCCAACACTCCAAGTTAGAAAGAAACAGACTTGGGGGAAGTCAGGACATTCATGTTGTGGTGTTAGGAGATCTCTGAGTGTAGAGTCAAGTTAGCCACTCGATGTTCAAGTATGAACTCAGTGCAGGGGCTGGAGATGCAAGGGAAGGGGGGATTAATGAACAAGAACCAATGTCCTGCCTCAAGGAGAGAGCTGTGAACAGAGATCGTGGCCTCTGCTCCTGCAACCGTGTGATGCCTCAGTCAAGGGATCTTCATCCAGTCCAAAGTCTGCACAAGCCAAGATGACAGAGGAGGAGAAAGGGAAAAGGCTGGTGTGAGAAAACACGTGTCACCTGCCTTTGAGAACTGCCTTCCTTCTCTGCTAACACTGGCTGCCTGCTGACCACAGGAGCTTCCTCCCACCTTTCACAGGAGGAGGCCTGTCTGCCCGGGTGAATGCTCGAGCCCCACGCCGGCCTGCTCTGCCTCAGGGAGCAGGAGTGATCTTCTGATTGTCCCATTTGGGGAAATGTCCTTCCCCCTGAGGAAGCCAGCGGCTGGCAGGAAGTAGACCTCCCCTCTCCTTCTGCGGGCAAGTCCTACCAGGCAAGTCTCTGAAGTCCCAGCCATGTGTTACCTGGATACCTTCATCCAAAGCTGGATTCAACCAGATTCATATACCCGAAGCCAAGCGCTCACCTGCCTTTCAGTACGAAGATGCCAGGGCTGCCTCCTCTGCCTTTCCTTAATCTCCCCAGAGTCAGGAAAAAGAGAGATGCTGGCTACTTAGGTCCCAGCAGACACGCCATGTGCACTGAGTTCCCACATCAACCCCCTTACAGACGAGGACACTAGTTCAAGGAGGGAAACGCCTGTCCAAGTTCACAGAGCCAGCCAGCTACCAAGCCCGTGAGCCCAAACCCAGTCTGAACAGTGGCCTGCTGATGATGAGACCCTGACGTCACATGAAGAGCTGTGGAGAGTCTGGCACACAGTAGGTCAGGTTTACTCTGGAAAGAGATCCCTACAGATCAAAGTGCTTAAAATTATTTTATACAGATGGTCCCCGACTTAGACATTTTTATTTTACTTGAACATGGTGCAAAAGTGATAGACATTCAGTTGGAACCATATTCTGAATTTTGATCTTTTCTCAGACTAATGATACACAGTTTAATATCCTCTCTTCTCTCTCTTTCTCTCCCTTCCCCCACCTCTCTCTCTTGGTGGTGGCAGCACACTCGGTCACAGGTCACAGTCAGCCATAAGATTTCACAGGTCACCCACTGATGCTGGGCTGTGCACTGTGTTAGCAGTGCTGTTTAGGGTTGTATTCTGCGTTTTCATATCCCATCATGTCATAAAACTCCCATCTGCACCTCCTGCTTCTGGCAAGGGGGCACCCAGCACTATCACCTCTGGGCTCAGGTAGTCCTCTGAGCACCCTTCAGGCCAGCAGGGCTATGACAGTCCGTAGAACAGGTGTATTAGGTGCATTTTCAACTCACAATATTTTCACCTCAGAATGGATTAAATGGGACACAGCCCTATCTCCAGCTGAGGAGCATGTATATGTGGGAGCATCAGAACATGCCAAGTGCAGCATCTCTAGGGTCTTCTTCTAAATTGATGCCTGCAGTAAACAATTAGGCCCAGCAACATGAAAACAAAAAACCTGCTTTTTTTATGCGACAATTAATTAAAAATTAAAAAAAAACAGAAAAACCTTCCACAGGATTTGTTCCACCTGTCAGCAAGTGTCTAGTCACCTGACACTGCCTAGAGGGTGCTGCACCTGTCCTCAGAGACCCTGTGGCTGATCAGGGGAAGGTGCCAGGAACACTCTGCTTTGGCTTGAACAGGGCACGCGAACACTGAGACTGTCGCAGGGAAGTTCGGCGAGTGCTGGACAGAAAAAGGCCAGTGTGCAGGGCTCTGTGGCCACCTGCGTGGCTGACACTCAGAAAGGGCCGTGGCTCCCAGCAAGAGGCTGAGAGCAGCTGCCCAGATCCCAGCAGATTTCGGGTTCTTGGTTCTAGTTCTGTATTCCAGTTGAGTTACCTTCCAATTTCAGATCCTAGCCCCTTGAGAGGTCTGGCTCTATTTCTTATTAAGTCCCAGTTCATATCTTTGAATCTGCACAATAAATCTCCCTTTCATTGTTCCCTGGCCTGGTTTGAACAAGAGCTCCTCTGACTTGCAAATAAAGGCATGCGAAGCGACGCTGCTTTCACTGAGGTTGGTGGTCACGCTGAGGATCTTCTCTGTCTAGAACAGTGGACATTCTAGAGGCTTGGAGAGAGTAAGCACATCTGCATTTCCTAAAGAGAGAAACTGCTGTAGAAACTGGAGCCCCACAGCGGTTATACAATCCCCTCTGAAGCCACTACCAATCACCCTCCTCAACCATATCCTCCATCCCTCCACTCACCTACTCTCCACGCCTCTATGAACCTGTGAGCTCACTGGCTCCACACCCTCTTCCTTTCCTCCCCATCCTTGCATTTCTCTCTCTAGGTGCATCTGTTCATGGTTCTTACTTCTGCCATGTTCTTGAGAGTATCATCACGGCCTTTCTCATTTCCTACACCAACCCCAGCCTGCAGGAGCCATACATATTCTTCCCCTTATGTGTTAAAGGCTGTACTGTGTCCCCTCCAAAAATTCACAGGTTCTGGGAGTTAGCGCTTCATCATATCTTCAGGGGCACAATTCCACCCATTGCATTCCATCAAGCTCATCTGGGTGTGACACATCAGAAAGAAGCAACAGAGGCAGAGCTCAAGGCCATGGGGACACCGGGACAGACTGTAGCCACTTCTGGACCAGAGCAGTCTGCACGCAGACTTGTGCCCCACCTCCGGCAACCTCCAGGCCGTGGACGGGATCTGGGAAGATTGGACTCCTCTCCTGAGCCAGTCCTCGCCAGGCCTCCTCCTAAGCAGAATCCACTTCTGCATCTGCCCTGAGGAAGCATGAGGCTCAGTCAGGCCTCCCAGCCATGCTGCACTCAGCCATTTCTCCCATGGCTGCCCCTACCCCGCTTGCCAGAACCATGCTGTTCGGCCCACTACAGCCCATACCATGGGCTGTAGACCCTTCACTTAGATTTCTGTGTTCTGTATGTATAAAACCAATTCTTTTTTTATTTAAATAACAACTGAAGAGACAAAAAAATAAGTAAATATGTCTTGGAAAAGACTTATTGGAAGTCTCATAGAGCCAATAAGCTATAGATCAAATTAGAAGAGATAGTGGGAGGTTGGCCAGGCCAGCTTGGGGGAGAGGCCACAGGTGATTGGCCAGCAGGCCCCGCCCCTGATTGGGGTTGGGGGGCCAATTGGGAGTGGGGCCAAGCATGGGGAGGGGCTGTGAGCCGTGGGCCAGCTGGCCCCTGCCACTAAATGGGGTTTAGGGTACCAATCAAGCTCTTTGTTCAGCAATCCCTCCATCTGCACTGTCCTGAGGAAGTCAGGCGCATGGGCACATAGAACATGGGTACCGCAGAGAGGTTTCCTAACCTACCTCCATCCCTGCAGTGGCCAACTGGTAGAACAGGTGTATGACCTCGTCTGCCTTTTCTGAGTGATGCAGGCACAGCCTCCTAGGCAAGGGAGACGCAGGTGCACAGGGAGCACCGCCCATGGGCCACACTTCGCCCTGTCCATGCTCTCTGCAGATGTGAGGACCCTCGAGCACTGTGAGATGGGAGCACACAGCATTTCTAGGGAGTGAGCATCGAGGTGGAGGAAGGAGAAGCTTTACACCCTTCTTGCTCAGGGGCATTTCTTCAGGACTTCGGGCCAGGACCAGCCACTCCAATACACACTAAGTCCCTTGGCCTGTCACGTGTCCCAACAGCCAAGCCACCGTATGAACCAGACATCTCTCCTATGGGTAATAGTCTCTGCTCAGAATGACAGATCACTTCCCTTCAGAGCGCCCTGGGACACATGTCAGTGGAGCTGAATTTCCCCTGGGGCCACAGCTCTGTGGAGTAGTGACAGCAAAATCCCCATCACAAATCAAGCGGCTGAGCAGTTGCAGGGGACGCAAGTGCTGCGATGCCACTGGAGCTAGGAAGAAACGGACACCGGACTCCCCCGTGATCTGCAGTCTCAGGGCATTTCACCTCTGGAAAGCTGCCCTCGCAGTTCAGACAGGGTCAATGGAAGCCACCAGAGCTGTGTGGCTGCTGAACATGACCCTCTGTGGCCCGGACATCACTGGGAAACCTGCCTGGAGAGTGAAGGGGGATTGCTGAGAGACAACTCCGTGAGAATACTCAGCGTGTGTGCACACGCATGGGCACCCAATCTGCTTTGTCCCAGTCTGGGTGGGCTCTGAACTCGAGGCCCCCTCCAAAGCAGCAGCTTCACCAGGATTGCAAAAAAAAATCCTCTCTGACGTCCTTCCCACTGCCTCAGTTCCCCTGCCTCTCGCGAAGGCCCTCTGCATGGAGCCCGTGTGGTCTGTGAAGATCACACCCTGCACAAGTATGAAAAGGCTCCATTCACAGTGAGTCTGGACTCCATCCTCTGTCCCTGTCTCTAGATCTGTCCCCTCTTCATGCACCCCATGTTAGCACAGCCTATCCTTGGAGAACATTTCTGGGTGGGATAGATAAAAACAGAAAGCAGAATGGAAATAGGAAGAAATCAAGACCTAATTGAACCATCAGACACAAGATTGGGACCTCTGTGTGCCAAAGGGTCCTGAATGCTGACACCCTGATGGTGTCTTCTCCCTCCTGCTGTGATTGTCCCACTTTCTCATGGCTTCATGGCTTCCCATCTTCAGAGCAGCTCTGCGTACGCCGAGCTCTTGGCATGGAGCTACCATCTCTCAGGGGACAAGTCATATCCTCCCCTTGGCGACCAGAAAATACGTGACATGGGAGCCGAGGAAGAGGCTGCCACCCTGGGACACTGCCTGGGGGAGCATCAGCTCTGCAGCACCCAGTCTCTCACCATCATCCACACTCATGACCTTCTCCCTCCTTCCCCTCCCTACCCCCCGCCCCCAGCTTCAGGACCCATATTTTGCTGGTGAGGACACTGGCCAATGATGAGGAGAAGTTGACTGCCTGCACAGTGTGGCGGGTAAGGGCTTATGACTCCCCACCTCCACACCACTCCCACCTTCATACCCCGTGCCGTCTGAAGGTAGAAATATGTTAAGAAAATAACATCACAAATATATAATTACAAACCACAGTAAGCAAAACTGTATCCATATCTCCCGCAACAGAGGAATGGCCAAAAGAGTGATGGTACATCCATGTATAATAAATTACTAGCGTGGGCAACAAAAATGAGCTTGCATAAATACATTTATTTACCCAACACACACCCTCTCTGTGTGGATAAAGAATAAACAGGGCACAGAACAGATTGCAAAATATGATCTTATTTTTCTGAAGAAATGTAAAAGACATATGGACATAGCCAAGGCTTTAACTGCTACGTGGTCCAGCCCTCTCCGGGGTACAGACCATCCTGTTAGCCCATTCTTTGAAACAGAAGTGGCAAACTACCCCCTGAGCTACCTCCAGCCTGAGGCCTGATTTGTCAATAAAGTTTTATTAGAATATAGGCATGCCCATTCGCCTGCATTATTATCTATGGCTTCCTTCTTGCTACAGTACTGAGCTGAGTAACTGCAACAAGACACTGTATGACAGCAACGCCCCAAATGTTAGAGAGTCTGCCAAGGGCCACGCACTCCGCCCAGGAGGCTGCAGTATGGCTATTCTGAAACCACAACTCCCTGAGTGAGCACTTCCACTTTCGGGTGCCAATCCCCTCGCAGGCTCTTCACAAGCATCTCCTATTCATTCTCTCACCAGCTAGGTGTTAGGTGATGCTCTTAACCTGGCTGTACAGATACATAAATGGAGATCAGAGACACAGCAGTGGACAAGGCATTGTGGAGAGGGAACTGAGAGGGCACTGTGGGTTCCCTGCCTCCACTTCCCTCCCTCACTGTTCCAGCTTCAGCCATCACAGGGACCCGTCAGCCTTATCTCTGCCCAAAGCCGTGGAATTCTGCCACAGTCTCTAACTTGGGACATAAATGATTAATAATATTAATCAGATCAGACATCAGCAGGAGAGACGTGTTGCAGCCAGGACAAACCACAAGTCGGGACGAATGTCAGAGGCACAAAGGGAGGGGCACCTGTGGAGCAATCAGCTGTTAGTGGGCCTGTGGGGGGTGGGCTGAGGGCCACCATAGAAGATGACTGGAAGGTGGGACAGTGGGAACAATGCTGCAGGGAGGAGGCAGAAGGTGCTGAAACTGGACACAGAGACAACCTTGGTCTTGAGAATAGTTCCCAGCCCTGAAGGCTCAGGGGTGCAGTAGGGCAGTGAATCTCAGGTGCATGTTTAGCCTTTTGCTGTTGTCACGAAGGAGCTTTACATATTGGTATGTGCATTACTTTAGAGTGATTCATTTTCACTTCTCCATATATTACCATTAGCTCACAGTGATTTTTTTTAACCAGGCATATGGATGGGTCATATTATCTATGAATTTCCTTCTAGGACATTCTACAAGTATTTTTTTTATAAAAAAGGACATTGGGGAATGGATGTTGAAAATACGAGCCTAGTAATTCAAGGAGAGTAGGCACCGGGAACTAGAGCGGGTGGAGGCTGGAGGTGGGCTGCTTGTCAGGGGCTGGCTGAGTAGGTAGGAGGAAGCCCGCAGACCACATGATGACCTTGGGCACAAAGGCAGCTCATGAGGCTGTCTTCCATTAGCTTCTCACATGCTTTGGGCCAATGTAAATAAAAATATATTTCAAACTTTAGAGATGACCCCAAGAACACGCTGTAGGGCTCCTCATGTCCTGAATGGGCTGCAAGCCTGGAGGGATTCCTGAAGCCCAGCCTCTCCAGCTTCACCAGCCTCAGCAGAGGCCTGGGGCCGGCTGGACAGCAGGGAGACTTGGCAGGACTGAGTAGAGAGCAGAAAGAACATATAAGGGGGTCAGTGAATGCCAATGCCTATGCCATCAGCAAGGGCAGTGTGTGGTGAAGGCTGGGGCATGACGGGAAGTGAGACAAGGAGTGTAGGTATCAGATTATCCAGGGTCTTTGCCACTGGCAGACCTAGCTTCTCAATGCCCATCCTCACAGCAGCAGCAGCACCGGCATCACTGGGGAGGCTGTTAGAAGTGGCCCCAAGAAGACTTGTATGTCACTCCATCCCATGTGAAGGCTTCCTAGCTGCTGTGAAGCCTCTGAAGCTATTGAGAGAGGGACTGGTCCAGATGGAACAGATGCAGAATTCCACCCCAGAGACCAGGTGGAAGACAATGAAAGAGACCAGCCCACAGACAGAAGGTCATCATTGTGAGGCTTTCTGGACCTTATAAGTTAGTGTCATCTCTCTATACTAGTAAAGAGCTAATATGCTAATGGTAGGGACGCCATAACAGGTAACGATCAGGTTATTAGCATATTAGCTGGGGCTTTGCTCCAGATATGAGGCGGAAGCAGGAAGGTGCCCAGAGGAGGCAGGACCATCCCATGTCGGGGAGGGCAGGAGTGAGAGCCCATAGCACCCCCCTCACTAGTCCTTCGCCACCCACTGCTCACACTCTGAGTGCCCCTGGCCCACCTGCCAGGAGAAGGAGCACCGAGCAGCAGGCTCCTGAGGCTTCCACACTCTTCTTCAGCGCCACGATGCTCTGGAGTTGGGGCAGAATCAGGGAGGCTTCAGGAGAAGGTGGGACTAGTCCAAAGCGACTGGAGTGACTGAGGACAGGGCTTGAAGTAGCCAGACAAGGCCAGAGGGTTTGGGGGCTGGGCCAGGTTTGCTGGAGCTATGTGTGGACAGGTTCAGGTGTCAAGGCAAGGCTGCAGGTGAGTGAGCGGCACTGTGTGATTTCATATGCAGGGCTCCGAAAATATATGCATTGAGTGGCCAGATTATTATGACCATCCCTTCAGTACTTCGTTGGGCCACCTTTTGCCTCCAATACTGCTGTGATTCTTCTTGCAATGACTCCACTAGATGTTGAAAGGTGATGTGAGGAATCTAACACTGTGCCTGATGAATAGCACTGTCCAGTTCTGTGAGATTTGATGGTTGTGGAACCAGCTGCCTGGTGGCTTTTTTAACTTCATCCCACAAATCCTCAATTGGATGGAGATCTGGTGATTGTGGGGGCCACTTAAGCAAGGTAAAGTCTCCCTCATGTTCTGGAAACCACTCCTGCACAATACGAGCACCATGGCATGGTGCAGTCTCTTGTTGGAAGAAGCCATCTCCATTGAGATATGCCATCAACATGACAGGATGAACTTGATCAATAATACTTAGGTATGTTGTGCTATTCAGACATTGTTCCACATGAATTAAAGGGCCCAAATCATGCCAGGAAAACATGCCCCAAACCATAACACTGCCCCCACCAGCTTGAAGGGTTGTAGTCATGCATGTGGAGTGCATGCTTTCATGCTGTTTCCACCAAATTCTCACTCTGCCATCTGTATGATGCAACTGGGTATGTGATTCATCAGACCACATGACTTTTTTCCAATGCTCGACTGTCCAATCCTTGTGTTCCTGTGTCAATTGAAGACATTTTATTTTGCTAACTGTAGACAGCAAAGGCATTCGAAAAGGCCTTCGGCTTCCATATCCCATATGATACAGTGTATGGCTAATTTGCCTACAAATGTCAGGTGATTATAATAATCTGGCCACTCAGTGTATATAAAAGCATAAGCAACCATATGACCAAACAACCATTTGCTATGACATGCACTGACCACCAGGGAAGATGCTCAATGCAGGAGCTGCCCCCTAGTGGTCAGTGCACTCCCACAGCCAACCTCCTATGACTCCCTGACCCATCCAACCCCAGAAGCTGGCCAACCTCCTGTGGCCCCAATCAACCCTGATCGGTGGCCAGTACAAGGGACTCCACCTGTGCACAAATTTGTGCACCGGGCCTCTAGTTTTTTATAAAAAACTAATTGTCTTTCCAAGAACTTTCTAGAGACATTTGCTGCTACTGTATTATTAAACTCTACTAAACACTAACATCATTCTAATATTAGAAGTGATTGACCATGTGGGAACAAAGCCAAGTACCACAAAAGGCACCCTTGAATATTATCGCTAATTCTCATAGGGACTTTGAAATTCTGGCAACTACAGCAGACACACTGTCTGCTCTTGCCTCCTTGTCACTTAGTGGCTCCACACTGAGACCACCCTGAGCTCCATTTTTCTAGTCCTGGTGATGGGTGTAGGAAGGTCATAGGGTCCAGTGCAGGCCAAGGAGAAGCACGAAAAAGTGGGGGGTTCTTCCTGGGAAAAAGCTCCTGCAGGAGCTGCCCAGAGAGGTGCCCATTCTTTCCCTGAAAACTGTGTAGAGGGATGAGCACCGTGGTGTCCCAAACAATGGCCACCCTCGAGGGAGGCTACTCTAAGGAGGGAGCTGGCACTGTGGGAGACCGAGCTTAGCTACAGACAGCCCAATTCCCTGGCGGCAAAATAGCTCTGCACTGGGTACCAGGCCACACCTGCCATGAGCTGCTTCTGAAATTTTGTGTTTAAGAAACCAGTTTCGTTGTGGTTTAAGTCAGCAGTTCTTTCCCTCATCACCAAGTTTCCTAGCTGACAGACTGCCATCAGATCATTTTCCTGGAAATGAAAATGAGAAGCTGAAAATTAAAGAGGAGAAGTTACCTGTTTGTCACACAGAGGGTAATTAAAATCAAACCATCTCACTCAAAGGTCCATGCTTTTCCTGCAAAGTCTTGCTCCTTCTCGAATTTAACAATTTTGAATCAACACTAAAAACATCAATGAGGAACTAGTAAGATTTAACTGAAAAGTATAGAATGCATAACTTATACAACCAGGGGGGAATCACAACCTGAAAAGGTGAAATATTTCCTGTGGCTTACTTTTCTACTTCATTTAAACTTGCTGGTCATTTAGGGATTTAATTTACTGAGAGCCTGCATTATATGCCGGTGCTATATTGGAAATATGAAAATGTGTCCTCACCAGACAACAGAGCCTGGAAAACAAGCAAATACTGAAAGTGCTAAGGAAAGAGACAGAACAGTGCACAGTCAGCCTGGAAGATTATTAACACCCAGTCTCAGCAAATGATGGAACGCCTAGTCAGAAGATCCACCAAGACACCAAAGACCTGAACACAATCAGACAACAGACCCCAAATACAAAATACCCTTCCCAGAACACACATATTTAAGCTCATAGAACATCCATCAAGGTAGGCATGATCCCAGACCTAACAGGACTGCTTAGGCCCAAAAGCCCCATTCACACCCCTCCTTGGAATGCGGTTGCCTTGATCTTTTGATGCCAACCTCAGGCACCCTCTTCTCCAACTTGAGAGGAAACTGTAATAACCATGAACTATGAAGGTCTAATGTCAAGTGTTTGCCAGTGAGTGACACTAAGTGCATAATATCACTTCATCAAGCAACAGCCTTACAAGACTGGAGACAAAAAAAACCCAGGGCACAAGAGTGCCCAGAACGGAACCCTAGGAAAATGCCAGGCAACTTGAAGGCTGATAACCAGCCGAAGCATGGCTGTCCACGTTTGAGGAAGAACTTAACAGGGAACACAAATGCCACTTCCACCTCCACAGCAGGTTTTGAATAGAACGTGTAACGTTGGCTCAGGATTTAAACAGAACATACAACCAGAGAGAAGGATCAGATTTTCCACACACAAAAAAAATTGCTTGGGAATTTTTAGAGACCATCTGCTTTTCACTCTCAAGGAAATCATAGAAAACAGACCCTGTAAAATAAGAGGAAATCATAAGGCTACTTGCTGAGGGAAAATAAGGAGGAAGCTGAGAGAGGGAAGAAATTAATTCAAGGAAAGAAATAGTAATGCACAGAATTAAAGCATTGACGAGATAGGACATTTCAACACTTTGTTAAGCAAAACAAACTGAAGGACATCTTTCTGAATGAAAGGAAAGGAAAGGAAAGAAATAAACCACGTAGCGATGACATCACAGCAGTGTGCACGGCCTGTAATTGAGCTGAAGGAAACCCCGGGGCCCTGAGGAAGACATGGGGCAATGGGATGTACCATGACAGAGTTCCCCTGGGAGTCCTCTGGCCACGCAGAGGAGGAAGAAGGTGTAATATTGGACAATGAAATACCAACATAAAAGAACAATAAAAAAAATTGTTCCATAACTGAAGTGTATAGATGGGCCAGAATAAAAAGAAGAAAAAAAAAAACAGACACAAACATGTAAGTATTTAATGGCCGCTAAAGTTGATATTTTAGATAAGTAGAAAAGGAACCACATATTCAATAAATAAATTTAGATAATATAAAAGTTTAAACCACACCTCAAGCCTTACAACAGGATAATTTGTAAGTGAATAAAAAAATACAAGTTGAAAAATTAAATTATAAAAATAAACCAAAGAAAAATAAGTAAATATTCATATCATCCTTCTCCCCTTCATTTACCCACATAGCACTCGGCAGCTTCTAAAATATATCATTTCTGTATTGTTTTGCTTACTGTCTATCTCTTCACACTAAAATGCAAGCTCTGTGAGGACAGAATTTTAAACAGTTTATCCTAATACCCTGGGAGACTCCTGGTAGTAGCTAAGCAAAAGCATGTGTTGAATGAATGAATAAACAAGTGATATCAAATTGGAAAAAGTCTGCCTAAACATAAAATCAAAGATGAAAGTAACATGAAAGAAAGGTTGTAAACTATGCCTTATATAAATTACAAGGTGAATTATTTTTTTCTCAGCATCAAAAAAAGCAAATAAAAGTATAGATAGACTGGAAAAATATTTGCAACCCGTATTATGAAGACAATGACTAAATAATTAGCTTTTCAAACAATGAAAATGAAAAGTGGGCAAAGATGATGTCCAAAAGAAAAAATACATTAATGGTCAATAAACATGTAAAGTGGGTAATATCACAAATAAAAAATGATATTAAAATGAGAGTGAAATACAATGTATGAGAGACACACTGACTGGCAAAGTGGGGTCACATGCTGTCTCCAGCCAGAGCATAAGGAACAGATTCCTCCCTCTCTAAGCAGAGAAAAACTATACGATCTTTTTGGGGAGCAATGAAATGTGTCCAGGTTTATGTGTGCATGCCCACTTACCAATAACCTGCTTCTAGCAACTGTCTTACAGAAAGTTCTGCACAAAATAATACTCAAAGAGAAGCAAGGATTCCTGATGCATCACTTCATAACAATGAAAAGATGTCACTACTTAAGTGCCTCTGATATCAGATAAATCAGGGTGCACCAACACTGCGGAGTAAGATGCACCACAAAGCTCACCAGTGTGATCAGGCCACAGGAAAGTGCCTGTGACAGAGTGGACAGAACAGCCAATTATGAGCCATATGGAACAGCCAGTTATGAGCCGTGCAAATGTCTTACGTCTGTGTGCATATGTAAGGACAGTTCTATATTGCGGTCCCAGGTCAGCAGAGTCAGTACCGCCTGGGAACTCATCCAAAGGGCAAACTCTCGGCCTCACCCCCAACCTACTTGAGTCATAAACGTCAGAAACAGCACTCAGAATCTTTGTTTCCACAAGCCTTCCACCATGTTCCAATATCACAAAAGTTTGAGATCCATTGGCAAATCCTGAAAGACAGGCCCCATGCTGTAAATAAAAGTCTCAGGGACAGTTTCACGGGAACATCCTTTTCTCCTCTGATGCCTCATCTGCATTCCCGCTGACGTGAGCTGCATTTGACACGTGGAAAGGGAAGGTATGTCCATCAGAAAAAGAAGGAGGTAGGGGGAGGGAGGGCCAAATAAATTCCTAAAAAACATTCATTTTGATGAGAATTCAAAGACATTTGTATTAAAATTTTACAACTTTTTCTAGTTCTCAAACAGTATTAAGAAAATAGAGTAAAGGGGATAGTGGGCTCTCAGAGACAAGAGACATCAGGCAGATATTCAGAGAGAGACTGGGAAGTCATAACTGAGGCTGAAAACCTTGGCGCATATTTGACCCAGGAAGTCAAATTCTAAGAATTTCTCCGAGATAAATATTTGAGGGAATGTTTTATTCAATAATAAAAAAATTAAAAGCATTCTAAATATTCTATAATATAAAATGGATTAAGAGAATTATGTTACACACTGCTATTGTGATAAAATTATTTCATTTTTAAAAGGATGGCATGAATGTAGATATATCGATATAGTAATACATTAATACTAGAGGACCAGTGCATGAAATTCATGCACTCGTGAGGTTCCTAGGCCTGGCCATGGATCAGGGCTAATCAGGGCCAGGCCAATTGGGGCTGGGCCAATCAGGGCCTAGTGGCCAGGGGGAGGGATTGAGAGAAGTTGGCCACGGGCTCCAAGGAGGGAGCTGGCTCTTGGCCCCCCCTGAGCAAGGGGCTGTATCTGCTGCCACCCATCCTTAATTCCCCATCCCAGGCTGGGGCCAGCCCTAATTGGTCAATTGGGGCCTGCTGGCCAGGGGGAGGGACTGCAGGAGTTGGCTTGCTGGGAGAAGTTGGCTGTGGGAGCCCACTGACCACCAAGGGCAGCTCCTGCATTAAGCATCTGCCCCCTGGTTCTTAGTGTGTGTCATAGCAACAGGTCATTCTAGTGGTTCGGTCCTAAGAGTTGCTTAGTTGCTTAGGCATATATATATATATATATATATATATATATATATATATATATATAGCTACTATTAAAAAAATGTAGCTACAAATATTAAGCACTTACTATGCATTATAATATAAACCACTATTCTACATTTAAAAAAAACACTTTTGGAGGGTAAGCACCTAGCCCAGGATCCTGAGCCCAAACTCTGAGCAGGAGTGCAGGCTGTGGTGGGTCGGAGCGCCATCTCCCTCCCATGTCCACCCAGTGAGTGCTGTTCATGTGGTGGCATTTCAGCTGGTGGTGGTGGCTCACAGAGCAAACATTGGAAGACCAGACATTAACACATAAACAACAGCCAAAACTGGTTTGGCTCAGTGGAAAGAGCGGACGGAAAGATCCCAGATTCAATTCCAGTCAAGGGCATGTACCTTGGTTGCTGGCACATCCTCAGTAGAGGGTGTGCAGGAGGCAGCTGATCGATGTTTCTCTCTCATGGATGTTTCTAACTCTCTATCCTTCTCCCTTCCTCTCTGTAAAAAAAAAAAATCAATCAAATATATTTTTTTAAAAAATACACATGAACAACGGCTAGCTATTGCTGGGCCATGAAATTCACAGCCTAAATGCCCATCAGCAGATGAGTGGATTAAAAAACTTTGGCACATCTACACAATGGAATACTACACTGCGGTTAAAAAGAAGGAATTCTTACCATTTGCAACAGCATGGATGGAACTGGAAAGCATTATGCTAAGTGATATAAGCCAGTCAGAGAAAGATAAATATCACATGATCTCACCCATTTATGGAATATGATGAACACCATAAACTGATTAACAAAAACAGATCAGAGACAAATTAGCACCAATCAGACTGTCAAACCTCAGAGGGAAGGTAGGGGAGGGTAGAGGAAAGGGGAAGAGATCAACCAAAGGACCTGTATGCATGTATATAAGCCTAACCAATGAACACTGACAACAGGAGTGTGAGTGCATGAGTGGAGGTGAAGGGTAATGAGGGAATGAGGACACATATGTAATAAAATCAATAAAGAAATTTAAAAAAAGAATTAGAAAAAAAATTCAAATTAATTTAAACTTCCTTTTCTATTGGTTCATCTTCTGGTCCTAAATAGAGGGAGGACCTGAGCTATGTAAGTTATAAATGCTTAACTGGGGACACATCTTTGTATATTAACAGAAAAGAGCAGATGAGAGCCAGCTCTCCTAAATCCACCCACAGAGAGTGAGCTGAGAGGCGGGTGCCTGGAAAGAAATGGTACTTCCGGCCACAATGAGAACATGAGCGTGGTAAGCGTGGGTAGCATGGAGACCACTTCTAACACCCAGCATCACACTTCGAGACTGCAGCTATGGAAACACAGAAAAGTGCAGGAAATTCCCTCCAGTTCACCCCATGAATAGGAAGTGAGGGCTTTCCTCATGCAGAGACCTCAACAACTGGGGTCTTCAAGCTGCCTGGGCCTCTGCTTCACACACACCACCTCCATGTGTGCAGTGGAGATTACAAGAAAGCCCATCTGCTCATTGGAGGGATCACGTATCACTCTGGGATGTGCTGTCAACAGTCTCACCTCAGAGTCCAGGGAGGGCAGCCAACATAGACAGGTAGGCACCTCAGGTGAGGACGGGACTGCAGACTCCCATCAAGGGCTGGAGACACCTCCTGAAGGATCGGAGTGCTGTGAAGGCTTACACGGCTTGGTACACCCCAACGGCCGGCACTCAATGTGCAGATTTTTCCAACTGCACTGTCTTAGGGCTTTCAATACCTGTGTGGATGAACTTGGCCTTGGGGTAGATTATATTATTGTTCAAAATGTTCCCTGCCACTCCCTTGGCAGGATTATTTTCTCCCCCCAGAGGTGGCCACAAGACTGTTTTTGGCCAATGAAATAAAAATGAAAGCATCACAAAAACACAGTTTGCTTATGACTTCACAGGAGTTGTTGGGCTATCTTTCTCTTCCCTCTGCTTTAAACCCACTAATTCGCCAGACAGGTGCAGCTCCATGGCCTGGACCCTCCAGAATCCCCATTGCGTAGGATAATTACAGCTGACCTAAAGCGGATATGAAACATGGACAATAAACTTCTGTGAGTGTAGGTCAGACCCTTTGGGGCAATCTGTCACTGGGGTATAACTTAGTGTAAGCTGACTGACAGGCTATTGCATCTCTGCTTTCATATGTGAAGACCCTCTCATCACCACGGCCACTTCATCCTCGAAGCTCCGTGACCCTCCGCATTCTCAGACATGGTTAGGGTGTGTCTTCCTTCCTGGAACAAGGGCTTTTTCTCTCCTTTGGTCCTGATGATGGAATCACTGGTTCCTCTGAGGAGTGGAGAACAGAATGATCTGTGCACCCCATCCCTCCACCCCAAGTTCACTGCGTACTTACATACAAAACCTGATCTTGCCCAGCTGGCGTGGCTCAGTGTTTGAGTATCGACCTATGAACCAGAAGGTCATGGTTAGATTCCCAATCAGGGCACATGCCCAGGTTGCATGCTTGAGTCCCCATAGGTGGCATGTAGGAGGCAGCCAATCAATGATTCTCTCTCATCATTTACGTTTCCAACTCTCTCTCCCTCTCCCTTCCACTCTGAAATTAATAAAAATATACTTTTAAAAAGACACACAAAACCTGGCCTTCCATCCAGCATGGGCACAGCCTCCACACTCCTTGGATATTAATAGGATATGAGGCTCCATGGATGCTGCTCCAGGAAGAATGACATGGCTTTCAGACGAGAGCGAAAAATGGCAAAGCAGGAAATCCCTTGTTCAGTCAGCATCCTCGAGGGTCTGTGGCGTCTCAAGCTTTGCATAAAGGTGGCTGCCTGAGTAAAACTGTTTTCCAAGAATCCAGAATTCTGGCTGTTATTCATAAACAATGACAGAGCACACTTGTCCCTGGCAATGCAACCCTGGTATCTGCCTTCTGAATGCCATGGGCAGCATTGCGGGCCACTGTGAACCTGTGATGTGAATGTTACAGGGAAGACTTGAAGGACATAAAAATGCAGGGAATGCTGGGAATGGGCAAGAGGCATCCGTAATAGCATCAACATCATCATCTTCATTAATATGACGGCTAACAGGAGCTCTTGCTGGGTGGCAGCAAAGTGGCTAAGCCCTCATGAGAACTTGTATTGCCATTCCCAACTTACCTGACAGGAGGTACAACCTATTACCCCACTTTAAGGATGAGAAGATCGGAGATTATAAAGATGACTTGCAAAGAATCATATCACAATCAACAGGTGGTTCTGAATTTGAATGTAGGTCTCTCAGCATCACCATCCAAGTTCGCACGTGTGTGTGTGTGTGTGTGTGTGTGTGTGTGTGTGCCAAGCAACCACAACGACGGAACAACCAGAACAACCAGTAGTTATGACGTGCACTGCAGCAGCCAACTGGCCCAAGCAGGGTCGAATTGCCCCACCAACCTACCTCGGCAGTTGTGTTTGAGTCCAAATCAGGGCACGTTGTGGCTATGTGATGTTAACATACCCAAGAGCTACTAGAAGATGCTACTGCATTTATAGAATGTGGACAATAATTCTCACTTTATATGGTTGCAGTGAAGACAGAAGGTGAAAATAAATGGGATTGATAACTTCAACTCCAAAATGGTAAGTAAGTGACATTGACAGTGATTCACTTTTGTGATGTCATCCTTGGTTGGTCAATGACAACGATGAACTGATACTGACAAGCCCAATTAGACCCTAGACAGGAAACCTAAGTATAATATCAAATTCTGAGCATCCAATTTCTACTAATGTGGCGTAGCTTGCAGTAGACCCACATCCTCAGCAAGAGCAATGACAATAGCCAATAACATATCAAAGTCCATCTGTGTGAAAGCATCCAAGAGCTTCCTAGAAGCCAGAAGGATTTAGGCAAGAGCATGGGCAAGGGTTAAATAAATCAGGGTTCAGCACTGCCAAGTCAGCCAGAACTTGAGGAGCACACAGACACAAGGCAGCCTCATGTTAGCTCTCGCCATGGTGGCCGGAGCTGTCTGTCCCCCGTCTGTCCAGGCAGAGGGCATCCTCACAGAGAGCAGCGGCACCACCAGAACGTCAACACTAATATCTACAATGTCCTACACCCAGCTGCAGCCACCAGGCCTCAGAGCAAAGAGTAGCATCGAGGGGGAAAGGCAAACCACCAGGGACCCGGTTACTGGAGTCGTCAGACTCTGTCTGTGCACACTCATTAAAATGCTCCCTAAAATATGATAAGAAGTTACAGAATCTGAGCAAACAACTGAACTACAGTGGTACCTCGAGATACGAGTGCCCTAACATACGAGATTTTTGAGATACGAGCCGTTGAGCGAGTGATATTTGCTTTGAAATATGAGCAACATTTGAGATAGGAGTAATCATGCGGATCGGCCAGCTGCACACAACCCACCAATTTACCGTGACTCGAGCATCTCATAGTTTCCCATGCCTCAAGGTTACGGAACGAATTAAACTCGTATCTCCAGGTACCACTGTATATTAAAAAAGAAAAAAAAACTGAGCTGAAATTTTAGAACTGGAAACTATAATAAAAGCAAATTAAGAACTTGGTAGCTAGTTAAAGCAGCAGATTGGACAGGTAAGGAGAGCTTGTAGACGCATGGCTACAAATATCCATAGGAATGTACAAAATGTCATTTTTAAAAAGCTGAAATACAGAAAAGAGTGGGAAAGAGTCCTATGAAACCCGGGGAAAAGGTTATCATTTATAGAATTTGAGTCTCATGAAAGAAAATAGGGAGAACAGGACTAGACCAATATATAAACAAATAAAAGCTCCGAATTTTCCAAAACTGACAATGACAGCAAAGTGTGTACTCAAGAAGTGACACCACACCCAAGAAGGATTCATGAAAAGCACCTCATATATAAACTGCTACACTGAGGAAACAAACATTTTCAAAGCATCAAGAGAAGAAAAGACACATCTTCAAAGGCACAAAATTAGACGAGCAGGTAACTTTTCATTAACATAAGTGGGGCCAGAAAAAAATGCAATTGCATCTTTGGAGCAGAGAATTAACCACCAAACTACAATTCTATCCTCAGAGAAAGCATTCTCCACTAATGAAGATAAAGCAAAAACATCTGAAGTAGAAAAAAACTAAGAGAATTTGTTGGGAGCAGACCTGGACTGGGGGAACATCCTAAGGAGTTATTTAGGATGGAGGAAATGATCCCAGGCAGAAAGGAGAAGTGCAGAAAGGATTAAAGAAAGTCTAAGTATGAGAATGAGTTTAATGAAACTCTGACTGTACAAAAGAAAACACTTATGAACCATATGTAGAATTATAATGTATGGCAATAACAATATAAAAGGCTATGGAGGGTAGAATTCAAAATGTATATATATATTAAACCCTGCACTTGGCATAACACACAATGACATAAATACAAAAAATTTTGAAGTTTTTCTAGATGTTTGTTAAAATTTACCATATCCTGGAACATAAAGTAACTCCAAGTAAATGTCATTCCGAGTATATTATTTGACTACATTAGAACTCAGAAACAAATTAATAATAAAAAACTAGAAAATCCAAATGTTTGAAAACCAAGCAATACAAGTGTTAATAACCATAGTGAAAGGATATATTAACACGGAAATTAGACAATATTTTCATCAAATATAATGAAAGTGCAAGTGGTAAGAAGGAGCTAAAGTCATAAATAGAGATAAATTTATAGCCTTAAATGCACCTTATAGAAAATAAGGAAATCTGAAAACAATTTTCTACCAATATAGCTAAAAAAAATAATGAAGGAGCCATATAAACTTTTAAAATGAGAGGAAAAGAAACAACAAATACAAGGGCAAATTTAATATGAAAACAGAAAAAAATCAAAGAAGTATAAGTCAGTTCTTTGGAAAAAACATGCAAAATTGATAAACACCTAGCATGATGGTCAAAAAAAGGAGAAGCTGCATAAATTACAACAACAACAACAAAAAAAAAAACACAGCATTACAAATCCTATGAATGTTTAAAAGGCAGTGTGGGACCATTAAAAACAACTTTATGCCAGCCAACACATTTGGAAATTCAGGTTATTAGGAAGATTCCTAGAACAATACAACTTAGAAAACCACTACAGGATACATGGTAAGCCTGAAGAGTCCTACATCAACAAGGAAACTTAAATGTAAATTAAAACTTTCAAACATAGAAATGGCAGGTCCTAAGAGCTTCATCAGTGAATTCTTCTAAACACTTAAGTTATAATTAACTCCAGTATTTCACATTTTCACAAACTTCTAAAAAACAAACAAACAAAAAAACAAAACAGGAAAAAAATCAAAACCTGACATTGGTACAAGAAAAGAAAATTAGAGCTATCTCTCTAATATGCATAGATATAAACATTCTAAATAAAAATTATGAAACACATTTAGTAAAAAAATGTAATAATACATCTCAATAATTTTTGAAACTCAATCAATGTAACTCACCATATTAACATAATAAACAAGGGAAAATTCATATCATTAGCTGTATAAAAACCACTTGATAACATAAAATACCAATTCATGGTAATTAAAAGCAAATGATTGGTAAAATAAAATGTTCTTGATCTGCTAAAGAGCAACTTTAAAACACTAAAGCAATTATCATAATTAAATTTGAAATGTTAAAAATTTTCCCTCTGAAGAAACAAAACAAGGATGCTTGCTTTCCTCATCATTACCCAACAATACATTGGAGATAAAGTGCCATAAGACAAGAAAATGAAATAAGAGGACTAGTAAGAAAGAAATAAAATTGTCATTATTCACAGATCACTGGATTATATACTATTATACAAATAACCTAAAAGAATAAACAGTCAAATTATTAGAAATAAAAGTGAATTTGGAAATTTTTCCAAAAAAAAAAAAAATCTGTGCTTCTATATCCTAGCAACAAATAATTAGGTAATGAGAAATTTTTAAATATACCATTTTCAATATCACCAACTACTTAGGACTAAATCTGGCAAGATCTCTACCCAAGAAACTAGAAAACATTATTAAGATAAATTAAAAGTCACCTTGATAAATGTAAGGGTACACTACATTCATAGGTTAAAAAAATCAATTAAATAAATATGCCAGTTGTCCCACAAAACAAGCTACAGATCTGATGTAATTCCAATCAAAATCCATTAAGTTACTTTTATGGATACTGACATGATGATTCTAAAATTACATGGAATCTCAGACGGCTGAGAGTAGACAAGACAATCATGAAGAAAAAGAACAAGCTCTAAGGGCTTAGACTTTCAGATATCAAGAGTTATCATAAACCTACAAGAACTGAAATGGTGTGAAATTGACTTGAGGGTAGACAAATAGTCCAGCAAATCTGGATACAGAGTAAAGGAAGAGATCCACAAATACACAATCACTTCTGTTGTGACAAAAGTGACATTATGTTGCAGAGGAGAAAAAGTAGACTTTTCAACAAATGGTTGTGTGTCATTTGGATCTGTCATCAGGGAAAAAAGAAAAGAAAGAACAGATTTTTGCTTCTACTTTACACCTTACTCAAAAAATCAATCACATACGGATTTTGGATTTAAGTTTGAAAATATAGCCTTTAGGAAAAAGAAAGAAAATGTCTTCACAAATTTGAGATAAAGTCTTAATTTTAAAGTGGAAGAAAACAAGCATTCACTTTTAAAAAAAGAAGGTATTGATAAACTAAGCTATCTAAAAAAACAAGAATTGTTCACAAAGGTAACTAAAAGGCATGTCAGACTAGAGATTATATATATATATATATATATATATATATATATATATATATA
>PVJN01019631.1:0-37125 GCA_004026805.1 Lasiurus borealis
CATTTCAGTTCAGGCAAACAGCTTTAAAGGAATTTGCTTACTTAATTTTTTTATTCACTTGTTTATATTATAGACCCTATCATACACATTTTATGTTCATCCTATGTCTGCCCTTTCCTACAGCACATGCTAGGAGAATACTACAGCAGTCTAACAGAAATGCATGCAATGAAGCGCCAGGTAACAATATGTTTAGTTTTGGTGTCCGCTCTATGTTAATTTTTTGCCATTGGTTCTTAAAATCCTTAGTTGTTTTTTTTTTTTTTAATTCTGATATTTTTTAGATTAGCTTAGTGCATATGTTACTTGGCTTGTAAAAGTCAAAGAAAATTTATACTCATAACATTCCACAGCCTTTCATTTGTAATTCTTTACTTGGTAAAATTGGCTGCTTTTTGGTTTTCATTTTCTGTTAGTGTATGTATTATAATCAACACATCCATATGGGTGACAGAAAATGTTTTTATAATTTCATGTTTAGTAAAGTTAATTTAATATGTCTTAAATGCTTAAGAGCACTAATAATTTTTGGAGACATAAATACAATTATTTTATTCCTACCTTTTGATTTTCAGTGTTAAGTAATGTGTATGCCTTGTAGCTGCTTATTTTTCATTACCAGTCATCACCTATAGAAAATAAAACATTAAACAAAAACGACTGACATGTAGAAACCTTCCTATATAATAAAAGCCTAATTGCTAAGGGTCCAGTCAACCATTCAGCCAATCAAAGCATAATATGCTAATGATATGCTAAGGTAGCTCAACTGTTGGCTATAACATGCACTGACCACCAGGGGACAGACACTCCAACCTGTAGGTTAGCGTGCTGCTGGGGTCCAGCCAATTGTGACTGAGTGAGACCGGTCAGACACACCCTGGAGTGCTCCTGCAGTCCCTTCCTAGCTGGCCAACCTCCTGTGTCTCTGCCCAGCCCTGATTGTGCACTGGTAGGGGACTCTCGGCCTGGCCTGTTCCTTCTCGCAATCCAGGACCCTTCAAGGGATGTTGAAGAGCCGGTTTTGGTCTCATCCCGCAGGCCAGGCCAAGGGACCCTATTGGTGCACACATTTGTGCACTGGGCCGCTAGTGATAAAGATCACGGAAAATTACAGATTACAAAATGCTGGTTTTGTCTTAAATTATGCATTTTCATTAAGTATGGTTCTTTGTGATTTCCTATATAATAAAAGCATAATATGCTAAGTGTCCAGTCGAACCTGCTCCAAGGTCCCCCTTCCTCTGACTTACTAGGGAGCCAAAGCAACCCAGCCTGGGCTCTCCTATTGCTGCTTCTCTGCCATGCCCTTCCTTATTTCACTTCCGCAGCTTTAATAAATGTACTCCCTTAGTCACCTGGACTTGTGGAGTTTTTCCTGCACAAAGTCAAGAACCCACAGACCAGTGGCTGGCCTGAGGCAGTCCCACTGAGGACTACTAGTAGGTTCCCTGTTCAGTAACATCTTCACCTTTTTAACCCATCCCTGTAACCCCAAGAGAGAAAAAACAAAAAACAAAACAAGATGGAGTCAGAGAAACCTGACTGAGATGCATGATTTTTAGTCCAGGAGGAAAACATGGCAAGATCTTTCCACCCCTCTCTTGCCAGGAGAGGGAGATATGAAAAAGCATGTGTTTGACATAATTCAGTTATTTGGGAATAATTTTATCTTTAATGAGATAATTTCATGAAAATTTTACCATACAGAGGGATGAAAAAAATTAAATATGCTTATTCTTATCTTTGAGATAACACATTTTTTTCTAAGTTAACTGTGTCAAACATAAATAGAAAGTTTGCATATATCTTATCTGGGTTTTTCCTATAAGTTGAGATTTCCTACAGAGATAGTTTGGATTCTTGCTTATAAGAAGATAATTTTATACTAATTTATCACATTTGGGCATCCTATATAATAAATAGGTAATATGTAAATTGACCCTCATGCCACCACAAGATGGCTACCTATGACCAGGCCAGCAGGTTGGTGAGTGAGAGATGACCGAACGACTGAACAAGCAGGCTACATGGGGTGACCAGGCTGGCAGGGGATTAGTGAGGGACGACCAAATGACTGAACAGCAGGCTGTGTGGGGCAACCAGGCTGGCAGGGGAGGGGAGGAGGACTGAGGTGCAACGAGGTCAGCAGGGGAGTGGGCAATTGGGGGCATTTAGCTGACAGGGTGGGCATTGAGGGGAGACTAGGCTGAGGGGGGTGCAGCAGTTAGGAGCAACCAAGCTGGCAGGGATGAGGCAGTTGGAGGCAACCTGTCCAGAAGGAGGGGCAGTTAGGGGCGACCAAGCAGGCAGGCAGGTGAGCGATTAGGAGCCAGCGGTACAAGACTGTGAGAGGGATGTCCCAGATTGGAGAGGGTGCAGACTGGCCTGAGGAGATCCCCTTCACCGTGCATGAATTTTGTGCACTGGGCCTTTAGTTTTATACTAAGAGAACTCTAATATATCATTTCATTTTGTATTCATAAATGTCAGAGAAGTTGTGTATTTATTATTTTTATTATATTTTACTTGTGGAAATTGTGACCTGAACATGTTAATTTATTTAGGACATTAGTGCAAAGTTTTTTTTGTGTGTGTATGTGTTTTTTCCTTCATTGATTTTCAGAGAGAGAGGAAGGGAAAAGGATAGAGAGAGAAACATCAATGAGAGAAATATCGAATGGCTGCCTCCTGGAGCATGTACCCTGATTGGGAATCAAAACAGTGAACCTTGGTTCCTGGGTCAACTCTCAACCTCTGAGCCACACTGGCTGGGCAAAATTTTATTAAAGCGCATTGGCTTTGCATTTTCTTTTTTTAAATATATTTATTGATTTTTTTACAGAGAGGAAGGGAGAGGGGTAGAGAATTAGAAATAGTGATGAGAGAGAAACATTGATCAGCAGCCTCCTGAACGCCCCCTACTGGGGATGTGCCCGCAACCAAGGTACAGGCCCTTGACTGGAATCGAACCTGGGATTCCTCGATCCTCAGGTAGACAGATGCTCTATCCACTGAGCCAAACGGTTTCGGCGGCTTTGCATTTTCTTATTCTTTTGCAAAAAGTGAATTAAATCTTTATGATCTTTTCATATTTATCTGAAAACATATTAAAGCAGCTTTTTAAATTTTCTTTGTGAGGAACTTATTACTGATTTTTGGAATTTTAAATACTTCACTACATGTGGTTCTACTATTGCTCTAGAACAGTGGTAGGCAAACTCATTAGTCAACAGAGTGGCAAACCATGGCTCACAAGCTGTGGTTTGCTGACCACTGCTCTAAAATGTTTACAGAATTTGATAGAACCAGTTGGAGATGGGTGGTTTTTGTTTTTTTTTCCCCACAGAGAAATAAAAATGGAAACAGTTCCTAATTTGTACACTTAAAAATAGAGGTATGACTACACCATTAAGGGTGATACTCTTGTGTTATCAATAAATACACATGGCAGAATTTTTGCTAAATAATAGAGTGCTACCTGGTTCTATGAAACTAAAAATTTCCATGGCAGCTCCAATTTATACTGAGTATGTTAGTAAGAATGCCAGTATGCCATAATGTAAAAAAATTGACCTATTATGTTTATGTTATAGTTGCAAATTCAATTTTTATACTATAGTGTCATAGTTGAGATTTGACAATTTGTAGATAACTAGATAGAGCTTAAAGTAGTAACTCTTATTAGTGGCATTGATTCTCAGTACTAAAGAAATTTCCTTCTTTGTAACAAGTTCATATTAGCAAGAAAATTAAATCATTTGCCTTAGCTGATTTCATCCAGATGTTGAAAGATTTCCACTGATTAGTCCTATGGAGTGTATAGCATTTTCCAGATTTTTTTTATTGAGAAATAATTGTGGTCCAAGTAATACTAGATAATATTTATATGTTTACATATTTCTTTAGTGTACAATATGTATCTTGATATTTTTATGATTATTTTTTCTTGGTATTTTTAAGATTTCTCTTTCTACTTTAAAAGCCCTGAAATAGAATTAAGTATGCTATGGTTTTTAAGTAATTTAAGGCTGAGAGTAATGATACAAGTTAATAGAAATTGTCAGGAATGTATCGATGTTAACTTCCTGATATTTTATATCTTCCAGAAACTGGGAGTGATTTTTCCATGTTCGAAGCTTTGAGGGATACTATTTATTCTGAAGTAGCTACATTAATTTCTCAGAATGAATCTCGTCCACATTTTCTTATTGAACTCTTCCATGAGCTTCAACTACTCAATACAGACTACTTAAGACAGAGGGCTTTATATGCATTGCAGGTAGCTGGTACTTACATTCTTCTTCCTGCCCTATCTGGTATTGCTGTCTTAATGATTATGTCTGAAGTATATACTTGTTCTTATGCCTTTTGATTGTATTCTATGTGCTTTCTTGCCTTTTATTTAAAAGTTCTAATATAGCTAAACTAGCTTTTAGATAAAATCATTTTCTGAGCAATTTTTCAGTATTATTTTGTCCCCATAATTTTTAAGGTGAGGAATATTGAATTTGTTGTGCTGTCTGGTTTTGCTTTTAAATTTTGGTTGGACATTTATGTTTTAACATAAATATTTTATTTTCTCATTTAGGACATAGTATCCACACATATTTCTGAGAACCATGAAAAAGATGTGAAAAATATAAAGTCAGTGAATTCTGGTACTTGGATAGCATCAAACTCAGAACTTACACCCAGTGAAAGCCTTGCTACTACAGACGATGTAAGCTGATAATGATTAATGAAATCTATACGTAATTTCAGTGTGTGTTAAACAAATGTTAACTTGTTTAAATTATGAGTGTTAATATTTGGTTTTCAGCTTTAAAAAACTTAATCAAAATACATTATAAATTATCAAATACATAGTCTAAAATAGTTGTGTTTTATCTCTTGCTCATTAGAGAAGTTGACTCATAACATTTCGTAAAATTTGTTGTGTTCAATCAGAACCTTTCAATAAATAAATATAAGAGAAAGCAGGTCTTTGGGCTATAAAAGAGAAGCCTAGACAAAAGAAAGCCATTCAGGATGAAAATGTAATTTAATGTATTAAAGTTGATGAAGGAAACTTTGAGTAAGAAAGAAATGGAAAGAAGTGATGAGGAAAATGATATATTTTCAGTAAACTGTGGTCTCCAAATAAGCACCTATCTAGCATGCAGGACCTATGGTAGTGCGAGGAAGGTGCTATTAAATGACCAAATGGCAAAAGACTAGGATAGTGAGGAGATATATGCTAATCACTGTAAGTGATTAGCACATATCTGCTATTGGGAGAGTTGAGAAAGCATTTTACTCTGTTTCTGCCCATTGTGGATATGTTAACATATTATTTTTTTTCTGAAGTAGTGTTTTTCCCCACAAGATTGTCTTGTCTCTTCACATAGAGTAATTTTTTTACAATATCGAAGACTTTTTTCAGGAGTTTTGCTCTTTCATTATGTTTAAAACAATACTTTCCCATGTCATTTTGTTTGTTTTTTTGTTTAAAACCTTTCTCTACCTGGCTCCAATGCCTATATTACTATGAAGTTAAGCCTGTGTCTAAAAACTACATGACTTTGCAATGTCAAGTATAAGTTAATTAAGAAATTGCTATTTGGGTTACATTAAAGTTTATTACACATTGAAATAACTTTATTGAGTGCATGAAGTGTTTTGTTGTGTTTTTTTTTTTTTTAGTAATTTTATCATCCTTAACTTCAGTGCCTCCCTTTTTATTCCAATTTTATAGGTGGCATTACTTTATTTTATTATTTATTTTTAAATATATCTTTATTGATTTCAGAAAGGGAGAGTTAGAAACATCAATGATGAGAGAGAATCATTGATCGGCTGCCTTCTGCACACACCCTACTGGGGGATCAAGCACAAGGTCTAGGCATGTGCCCTTGACTGGAATTAAACCTGGGACCCTTTAGTCCACAGGACAGCATTCTATCCACTGAGCCAAACCAGCTAGGACATTTTGAGTTATTTTAAATAAGATTTAAGCACATTGGTCTGCAGCATCAATAGAAAATTTTGACAATTGAGTTACAATTTACTAATGCTAACCTGACATGGTTTTAAATTTACCGGTAAATGAAATTTAAATGTACTGTACTGCTTAATAAGTAGGTGCTTTAGTCAGCTTGGGCTGGTAAACAAAATACTGTAGACGTTTAAACATTTATGTCTCATGGTTCTGGAGGCTAAGAAGTTTACGATCTTGGTGTCAGCAGATTTTGCTTCTTGTTGAGGACCCTCTTCTTGGCTTGCAGATGGCCACCTTCTCCCCATGTGCTTACAGTGGCAGTGAGAGGAAGACTGCTCTCGCTCCCTATTTTCCTAAGGACACGAACGCCACCAAGGGGCTCCATCCTCATTACCTCATCTAAACCTGATTACCTCCTACTGCTATCATTGGAGTTAGGGATTTAACATGAATTTGGATGAGTAGGGGACTCACACAGATTCAGTCCGTAATTGTAGGGATTTGGCATACATAACTATAGTTAGTATTAATTTTAAAAATTTATTTTATTTTAAAAATACATTTCTATTGATTGATTTCAGAGAGGAAGGGAAAAAGAGATAGAAACATCAAACATCAAACCAGCTTTAGCTGGTTTGGCTCAGTGGATAGAGTGTTGGCCTGCAGACCAGAGGGTCCGGGTTCAGTTCTGGTCAAGGGCACATATTTTGGTTACAGGCTCCTCCCTAGCCTGATCCATGGTTGGAGTGCTTACAGTAGGCAACCAATAGATGTGTTTCTCTCACATTGATACATTGATGTTTCTCTCTGTCACTCTTTCTTCCTCTCTCTGAAAAAAATCAACGGGAAAATATCCTCAGGTGAGGATTAACAACAACAAAAGAAATATCAATGATGAGAGAAAATCATCGATCCAGCTGCCTCCTGCACACCCCCTGTTAGGGATGGAGCCTGCAACCTGGACATGACCCTGACTGGGAATCAAACCATGACCTTCTGGTTCATAGGTTGACCAATGCTTAACCACTGAGGCACGCCAGCTGGACTTACTTATTTTTTTAATTAGTGACAGTATTACAGATGTGTCCTATCTTTCCCTCTTTACCCTCCTCCACTCAGTCCCTTTAATATTACTTTTAAATAACTAGTTCTTTAATTTTTTCATCTAAAACTTTATTCAACATTAATGTCAACAACTTCCCTTATTAATGCCATTTAATTAGCAGCAGCAGTACAGTATCCAATGTTCATACCCATTGATGTAGAGCAGTTTTGTGCAGTGGAACTTTCTATAATGATGGAAATGTTTTAGATCTGCACTGTCTAATATAGTAGTCATTGGACATGTGCTATTGAACCCTTGAAATGTGGCTAGTGGGATTGAGGAACTAAATTAAAACTTCATTTAATTTGAATAGCTGCATGGCTATGTTACCATATTGGACAGATAAAGAGCCTCATTCTCTGTATTTCTAGATCAGGGTCCTTTGAGCTTCACTTATGGAGCGTTCACACACATTTCAGAGTATGTAGAGGAGTCTTCATGCCCAGGACAAAGAGAAGGAAAAGTAGACATCTGGAATTATAAGTGAAGGAGAATGAGGAACTGAAGTTTAAGCAGAGGAAGAAACATCTTCTACTCCGGGTGCTATGAAATGCAAAAGCACATCGACCAGCAAGTCTTAATTGACAAACAGGAGAATGGCTTCATTTTCTAAAGTGTTCACCAATACCTGAATCTTCTTTAATTGGGGCTAAAACTTCAATTTCAGAGAAATTTTTAAAAGATCAATAGCTAGGGGAAAGAACATAATTATGAATTGAATTTCAGTCAAAATACAAGTGAGACCAGGCTGGGTGGCTCAATTGGTTGGAACATTGTCCTGTACATCAAAAGGTTGAGGGTTCATCCGAAACTGGATTGGCTCAGTAGATAGAGCGTCAGCCTGCGGACTGAAGGGTCCCAGGTTCGATTTTGGTCAAGGGCATGTACCTTGGTTGTGGGCACATCCCCCGTAAGGGACGTGCAGGAGGCAGCTGATCAATGTTTTCTCTTTCATCGATGTTTCTAACTCCCTATCCCTCTCCCTTCCTCTCTGTAAAAAAAAATCAATTAAAAAAAAAAAGGTTGAGGGTTCAACCCCCAGTCAGTGAACATATGGGAAACAACCGATTGATGTTTCTTTTCCACATCCACGTTTTTCTCATTGCTTTCTCTAAAAAATCAGTGAAAACATATCCCTAGGTGAGGATTAAAAAGAAAAAATACAGATAAGACTCGTGCCACCCCCTAATCATACTAAAGACAAAAGTTAAGGTGAAATTTCTTGAAGTCCAGAAAAAAAGCTAAAATTGTGACTTCTAAAAAACAAACAAACAAGGAAATCTTCATGATTTTGACATAAGCAAAGATTCTTAGGACAGAAAGCACCAACTATGAAAGAAAAATTGATTCAATTCAGTTTTTGAAAAGTTACAATTAAGAGAAAATAATCTTAGTATATATAGTTGTCAAATAACTATACATGACAAATTCAGACTGTTTTATAAAAAACTTTTATATAACTCAATTGTAAGGCAATCAATTCAGTAAAAAATGGGCAAGAGATTTAAACAGGTGCTTCGTGAAGGAAGATATGTAAATGGCCAGTGTCAAATTAAAACCACATGAGATGTTACCTGACACCCACCAGAAAGGTTGAAATTAAACGACAGGAAATGTTGGTGTGAATTTAGAGTAGTTGGAATTCTCCCACTGCTGGTGGAATTGTAAAATTGTACAACCACTTTGGAAAGCAGTTTGGCAGTCTCTTATAAAATTAAAACATAAACTTGGTTTGTGATCCAGCGGTTTCTCTTCTAGGTATTCACCCAAGAGAAATGAAAATATATGTTCAAAAAAATTCTTGTACACTATTATTCATAGCCTCTTTAATCTTGATAGCCTCAAACTGGAATATCAATAGATAAATGGGTAAAGAAACTGTGGTATATCCATACAATGGAATACTATTGCACTCTCAAAATAATGAGCTTCAGAACCACAAAACAGCATCGGTAATTTTAGAAACATAGTGAGCAAAGAAACCAGACACTGAAGAGTACCATATTGAATGGTTCCATTTATATGAAGTTCTAGGCCAACCAAATAACCTGAGCTGATAAATCATATGAGAGGGGTGTAGGGAGATAAAGGACGTTTCTGAGCTAATGGAAATGGTCTTTATTTTTAGGGAAGGTGGTTGCATAGGTCACATATTTTTCAAAACTCATCAAACTGTATACTTAATGGGTGTATTGTTTATAAATTATATTTTAATAAAGTTGATTTAAAAAAATATGAATGATGCTGTCATGTTTTTCTTCTGATATGAAACAACTATATATCGTAGTCTAAGGTACTGGGCACTATTCAGGTTTGGAAGTAGGAGAATTTTCCTGAGGGTGGGAAAATAATTTGCAACGTTAACTTTTCCAAGTTACAATTTAATCTGTACCTGGCTCTGTAGATGGCTTATGTCATCTACATAAGGACAAGTGTTCTGCAAGGTTACTTAATATTTTAATGTTTTCTGTGACTCTGATGTTTTATAACTTTGGTTATATAATAATTTTAAGTATATAGTTTTATGCAAATAGTTTTTTGTAATTTTAATGTAACCAAACTTTTTAAAATAAGTATTAGTGATTTTTATTTGTCTTAAAACTGTAACTTAGGAAACTTATGAGAAGAACTTTGAGAGAGAAACACACAAAATAAGTGAGCAAAATGATGCTGATAATGCTAGTGTCCTGTCTGTATCTTCAAATTTTGAGCCTTTTGCAACAGATGATCTGGGTAAGCAGAATTTTTTATAATCTTCAAATATGACTTTACTACAGTCTTTAAATTGCATTGATAAGGAAGCAGTAGTCTAGAAGGACAAGTTTTGGTAGAACGGGAATTAAAAATCTATCCATCAGTCTAAATTCTGGAATCTTTGTTAATTCTTTGATCTTGTGCAAATCATCTAATCATTCTGACTGCATATACTAAGAAAATGGGGATGGGGGTGTCTTACTTACCTTGTTATATTCTTATGAAAAATATACAGACCTTTCTAGCAAGCATAAGTTTAGAAAATGTAATTTCCTTTTTCTTAAGAGAAAGGTCATCCTCTTAGGTCTTCCAGTTAATGGGGAAAATCCAGAGTTAGTGCCTCATCCAATCACATTTTTAATAAAAGTGTTAACTTCTTAATTTGAGGTAAGAATTGAAATTTCTTAGCGTAATAATTTCTTAGAGACTGGCATTACTCAAAGGTAGGGAAAATGAACCCTGAGTCCTAAAATTGGGAAGATTAGGGAAAAGAAAATGTATGAGTATCACTTGATTCCATTTTCCAGGCTGTAGCCTATCAAAAGATACTGAGGATCCAGTGCTGAAACACAACAGCATGGATTAATTTCAGAAACATAGTGAGCAAAGAAGCTAGGCACTAGTTCATGTGGTAATGTGATATCGTATTTTAGTATTTGTGTATATGTTGGAAACAAGATTTAGATTGTTCCAAAGGCATTTTTCTGCTATAAAGGAAAGGGCCAAACCTTGCCTTGTTCTTCGTTATCTACTTTGTACCAAAGCAATGAATCTTCCTTTGGCCTTATTTTGATTATCAACGACTCTAAGGCCAGTTCCCTTCTGAGTAAATGCCTGTTAAGTCTGTACTGAATTCGTTTCATAATAGAGAAAAATCACTCTCTGACCAGCCCATTCACTCCCCTTTAGATATCCTCACAATCCTTCACCATTAGCTGTGAAGTAAACAAAGGAAAAGTGGGAAATGTCATTCTGAGTTCTTTTTCTTACCTTAATCGATTGTTCTAGCTTAGGTTTGTGCATCAGAATTTGCATGACATTTTGGAATTTGTTTTTGGACTGTGAAATACTACAGTGACTTCAGCATCTAAGAGACCCGAGTTCAAATTCCTTTTCTAACATTTAACTGGCTGGGCAACCTTGTGCAACTTAAGTTCTCTGAAAATAAGGGTTCTGTCATACTTTATAGTTATTTTAAGGATTAAATAAAAGTACCATACCTATAACTTGTTAAAGCTAGTTTTCCTTTCCTATGTTCAGACAATAGTTTTTTTATTAATAAATTTAGAGGATTACATGAAAATTTATTTTACATCTTCTAAACATATTTCTGTTCCATATGCAGGTAACACTGTGATTCACTTAGATCAAGCATTAGCCAGAATGCGGGAATACGAACGTATGAAAACTGAGACTGAAAGTAACACAAATGCGAGATGTACCTGCAGGATTATGGAGGATGAAAACGGTGCTGCTGCCATGACTACTGTCAATAATTTGAAAGGTGTGTTGTTGAACTCATTAACAGGAAAAGTCATTTTATATAGTTTTATATATAAAAATTAAATGCCCCATCTGATGTATAATAGTAGTTTTTTTTAATCACTTTCTTTTATTAGGGGTGCTAAAATTACATAGAGGTTTCTTTGTGTTATTTTGGCATTAAGTCATAATTTAATGTTCTTTAGAATTTTGTGTAAATACATATAATGTCAGACTTTATTTGCTATCATTTTCTTTTTAAAAATAGAAACTCCTATTATTGAAAATCATAGTGGACAACAAGCTGTAAGTGAAATTTCTCCCGTCCCGTGTCCTAGAATTGATACTCAGCAGCTAGACCGACAAATCAAAGCAATTATGAAAGAAGTCATTCCATTTCTGAAGGTAAGCAGTCATTTTTAAAAATAAACTTCGGTTTGTTTTTTAATTCATACAAAGTATTCCATTGTAATAAATTTAGAAAACACATATAAACAGAAGTTAAAAATAACCCGTAGTTTTGTCACTCAATCAACATTTTGGGAACCTTTCTGTAGTATTTTCTACATATATATATATGTGCATTCTGCTTTCTTCATACATTATGAACATCTTTCATCATCAAATTTTTATGTTTACACAATATTCTTTCATTATTTATTCAGAAGTGCCTACTTTAAGCCAGGTTTTGTGGACATGGCAGTGAACAAGTCAAAGTCTTGCTGTCTTGAGAGCTTATATGCAAGGCTGTTACTTATTTTAAAATAAATTAATGTATATCAGATAGTGATGTATGCCATGCAGAGAATTAAAATATGATGATATGATATGATAGTGTCTATTTTAGACAGATGATCAGGGGAGGCTTCTGAAAAGGGAGCATTTCAGCAAAGATAAGAATTAGGAGACAGCTTAGACCAACATCGTCCCAGACAGAGTTAAAGGCCTAAGATAGGATCTTGCTTGGCTTGCTGAAGGAACTAGAGGACAACCCATGCAGTTGTAGGAAATTTGTGAGAGATGAAATTGGAGAGGGGACAAGGGCCAGTTATGTAGAACATTATAGACCATGATTAGGAGTTAGGACTTTGTTCAGAGTTCAAACTGGATTGGGCCTAAACGGGCAGTCAGACATTCCTCTCACAATCCAGGACTGCTGGCTCCCAAATGCTCACATGCCTGCCTTCCTGATTGCCCCTAATTGCTTCTGCCTGCCAGCCTCATCACCCCCTAACCATTCCCCTGATTGATGCCTAACTGCTCCCCTGCCAGCCTGTTTATCCCTAACTGCCCTCCCCTGTGGGCCTGGTCACCCCTAACTGCCCGCCCCTACAGGCCTGGTCACCCCTAACTACCCTCCCCTGCAGGTCTGGTCCCTCCCCCAACTACCCTTCTCTGAAGGCCCAGTTGCCCCCAACTTCCCTCCTCTGCCAGTCTGGTCACCCCTAACTGCCCTCTCCTGCAGGCTTGATCACCCCCAATTGCCCTCCCTTTTAGGCCTGGTCCCTGCCAACTGCCCTCCCCTGCTGCCATCTCGTGGTGGCCATCTTGTGTCCATATGGGGCAGGATCTTGTGTGTTGGAGTGATGGTCAATCTGCATATTACTCTTATTAGATAGTATGGATGCCTGCTGCACGAGTGGGGGCCAGCTGGTTTGCCCTGAAGGGTCCTGGATCAGGGTGGGTGTTCCCTTGGGGTGTGGGATGGCCTAGGCGAGGGGCCTCTGGTGGTTTGCAGGCTGGCCACGCCACCCAGTGACCCAAGCAGAGGCCCTGGTATCTGGGATTGATTTATCTTCTACAATTAAAACTTTGTAGCCTGGAGTGGAGCCAAGCCTTCTGCTCTCACAGCCATTGAGACTTCTTTGCCTTAAGCACCAGCAGGGTTTGCTGGCAAGCTTGGCTTCCTTCATCGCCAGAGGCAACCCACGCCTCCCTCCTGCTCTCTCTCTGGCCATAGCCATCTTGGTTGGGTTAATTTGCATACTTGCTCTGATTGGCTGGTGGGTGGAGCAGAGGTACGGTCAACTTGCATATTGCTCATTTATTAGATAGGATTGTCCCTCAGAAAAATTTAATAATTTATATTCTTACGAACAGGGAGAGTATAAGATTGGTAAGCAGTACTGTTAATTTTGGTTAATAACAATGAACAAGGCAAAGTGTGCAAGAAATAGAAAGTGGGCCTCGCTGGGCAGTCCATTTGGTTGGAGTGTCATTCGATACACCAAGGGTTTGGGTTCTATCTCTGATCAGGGTCAGGGTACATACAAGGAGTAACTAATGAATGCATAAATAAGGGGAAATGAATCTCTCTCTTTCCCTCTCCATTTCTCTCTCTAAATTCAATAAGAAAGGAGAAAGAGAGAGAAATGGAAAGTGAAGGCAAGACTTGTACTAGAGATGGCACTCTTTTACATTCTAATTTAAATGGAAATTTAAAGAATTAGAAATGAGAAGCCAGTCTTTCCTTTTCATTCAGATACAGCAAACTACAAAATATGTTGTAATTGAGCTCATTTCTTACAATCTACTTGTACTTTTCAGTGTATAAGACAGTGACACTGGAAAGCTAGCCATCATTTGGATTGTAGGTAGTTTGAACCTGCTTCTAAAGAATGCAAGGAAATGAGACTGTGTATTGGATCCAGTGGTGAATTCTCCTGAGGGCCAAAGTGGCTTGTTAAGAAAGTTCCAACAGTGGTTCTCAACTGGGGGTCATTTTGATTCTCAAAAATGTCTAGTTACATTTTTAGTTATCAGGGCTTGGGAGGTGGAGGGGACTACTGGCATCTCGTGCCTGTGGAGACCTGCGAGCTGCTGGACAGCAGCACAGCGCAGATGCAGAGTGCCAGCTGAGAAAGCCTGAGGATGGCTGTGAGAGGAGCTGAGCTGAACTGCAGTCAGGAACACCCACAATGTGGAAACCCTGGCGTGAGTAGTTCTGCTTAAAGTACAGAAAAAAGTGCAAAAAAGAAGATTTTAATTGGCCAGTTTCTTTTACTGGCTATTACTTCCTATGGTGAATCAAAATTTGCAAACCTCTTGACGTGTACAGAGAGGGGTTGAGGAGTTGGCTTTTCTTATGAATAAATTATTCCAAATGTCCATCTGAAGGTTGAAAAGCATCTATGCAAGAAAAATAAAATCTCATATTGTATGGATTGATATTTTTTGGACAATAGGCAAATTTATATCCTAACTAGCTAGGATTTTTCTCAGGAGCACATGGATGAAGTATGCTCTTCTCAGCTTCTGACTTCAGTAAGACGCATGGTGTTGACCCTGACTCAGGAGAATGATGAGAGCAAAGAGTTTGTAAAGTTCTTTCATAAACAGCTTGGAAGTATATTACAGGTAAGAGTTTATTCTTATATGACATAAATATGTACCACCTGATTAGGATTTTCTTGCCATTTTAGGCATTCTACATTCAACTAGCTCTCCATCTAACATTTATTTCGGGTGACATTTTAATACTTTTTAGGTTATTCCTTTACCTGGTTAAAAACACTGTATTAGGGCCCGTGTCGTCATTTAATTTGAATATCGCTAAGGCCTCTCCCAACTCCAATAACATTTTGTGTTTTTGTGTTTTTTTTTCTATTTACTAAGAAATTTCAAGTTTGAACTGTTTGAAAAAAATTATTTATGTGTATATATTTTTATTAATTTAAGAGAGGAAGGGAGAAGAAAAAAGAAATAGAAATATCAATGATGAGAGAGAATCACTGATCTGCTGCCTCCTGTATGCCCCCCACTCTGGGGATTGAGCCTGCAAGTTGGGTATGTGCCCTTAACCATAATCAAACCCGGGGCCCTTCAGTCTACAGGCCTACCCTCTATCCACTGAGCCAAACTGGCAAGGACTGTTTGAAAATTTTTTGTCCTCTTTTCTCAAATAATTTTTTATCAATCTTGGAAATTGAAGCTAGAAACCAGCTAGCTGTTGATTATGGAGATTTCTTAGGCTATAACAGTAACCTTAAATTATGTTAAAAGTAGTGGTTCTCAAGGGGGCGGGGGTCAAGTTTTCTTTCCAAGGAGACATTTAGCCATGTTTGTAGACGTGTTATTTGTCACAACAGGCAGGGAGGCCTCCAGCATCTAGTGAGATGTTAATAGTGCCAAGGCTGAGAGAATCCTGTGTTACATACTCCACATAATAAAAATCTCTGTGGTTAAATTCACTTGTATATTTTCCCACTGAGATGGTTCAATTTCCAAACTAGAAAATACATTTTAAAAATGTTTATTATAAAATTTTTCCTTCTTATTTCTGTGGTTAAGCTGGTTTTACAGGCAGTATTATTACTCTGTGTTTTTGTCGTTGTTGTTGTTTTTAGTTTTATTTTTGGTGTGTGTTTTGTTTGTTTGTTTGTTTGGCCTGCAACCTGGGCACATTCCCTGACTGAAAATCAAACCTGTAACCTCTTGGTTTATGGGATGACCCAACCTCTGAGCCATACCACTGGCTACTTTGCTAATTTTTAAAACCAAGCTTGATGCAAATTTCCCTCACTATAAATTTTCCATTTTGTTTTTATTTGGACTAAGGTATAAATTATATGTAGTTTTTAAATTGTCCTGGTTCTATTTAATATAACTAACTTATAACTTATAGGGAATATAAGACATCAGTGGCATAATCCATTGTTTAAGAATGCTTAAGATAATTTTTAAGTAAATGTACTTTTATAAATTTAGTTAATTTATTTCTACATGAAGAAATAACTCCCTTTTAGAATCAGGTTGAAAGAGATACTGTAATTTAAATACTTTTGTTTATCAAAATCCATAGAGTCCTGCCTCAATTTTGCCTACTATAATCATAATTCTGGGCAAATCCCAAAGTATAGATTTAGAAATAAGATTTTTTTTTCTACATCTCAGGAAATCTGCTTTTTCTTTTTTTTTTATTCCATTCCTGATTTATTTTTTTCCCAAGGGGACTCATGAAGAATAAGGGTAGTGTACATTAAATCTTGCTTAAAGTATTAAAAGTTTTTCATGAGCTAAAGCTTAAATTTCTTTCTACTTTTTTCTTAGAAAACCTGTTCAGTTATTTTTTTTCCACAGGTACCACTTTTTGTACTTCTTTCCATGATTGTGCTAGATAAGATAGTTTTTGGAGGGAGAGGACACCAGATACCATAGTTGTTTTCTAAACAGCATAGTCCATATTTTTAGGAAGAAAGAAAAAGATAAATGGCTTTATAAAGAATCTCAAATATAGCAGACTTGTTCATTTGATGTATTTCTGTTTGAATAGATTTGAGGTTTTTCAGTATTAAAAAGTAATAAAATTGGGTGGATTTTTTTTTACTAGATGACTTTTAAAATTTAGATTTGTATTACTCTATCCATAATTAACAATTACTGTAATCTTAAAATATTTGGTTATTTGAATAGGATTCACTGGCAAAATTTGCTGGCAGAAAACTGAAAGACTGTGGAGAGGATCTTCTTGTAGAGATATCTGAAGTATTGTTTAATGAGTTGGCTTTCTTTAAACTCATGCAAGATTTGGATAATAATAGTATGACTGTTAAACAGAGATGCAAAAGAAAAATAGAAGCAGCTGGAGTGATACAGTCTTACGCCAAAGAGGTAAATAGCGTTCATTTTTCTTTTAGAAGTAATTATAATTAGCCTATTAATATAGTCATTATTATGCATTAACTAAAATCATACTTGACCTCAGAAAAGCCATTTTAAAGTAATACCAGTTAATCAGATTACATATGCTTGCCCCATCCACACTGAATCTCTGTGATAACATCAGTGTGTACAGATCGGGAATGCAGACAGGAAATGGGGCTAAAGGTGCATTGTGAGGTGTACATTCTTGTCGCTCAGGTTTGCAGAGAAGAGGATGCCTGCCACAGCTCTTGCCTACCCAGTAGATCCCCTGGGCATGTGTATCATCCAGCCACACGTGCTCATTTGTCAGGACTTGGTTGCACATCCCTCTAGCTTCTCACACCCTATTAAGTTAGTCTTGATCACGTGTGAAATTGGATGGGCCTTTTCCCTCAACATAAGGTATCCCTAGGTCTTCACCTATTCTTGACTCCCTAATCACGAAATGGAAAACAGGTCAAGACCCAAAACATAATGGGATAACCTTTCCTCCTTCAATGTAAAGTAGGTAAAATCAAGCTGTCTGTTTCACGCTTTGTATAATGTTTTTATTCTAGACATAAATAAAGAAGTTTCAGCCATTGCTTAGAGCTTGAAAAAAAAACAACAACACAGGATAACAACATAATAAATGATTGAGGGGACTACTTTGCTTTAGATAGACAGTCTCAATAAGGCTGTCTAAGGAGGAGAAATAGGAGCTAAGGCATGACGGGGGATTTATAATGATGCTGGAGGGGAAGAGCATTCTGGGAGGAGAGAACTTAAGTGTGAAGACTCGCAGGATTGAGCAGGTTGGAGAACAGGGAGAAAGATTAAATGAATTGAGAGTGTAGGAGGGTGAATTCACAAAAGTAGATTAAAGCCAAATTACAGAGCCTTATGAACTGTGATAAGGACCTTTCATTTTATTCTAAGCATGATGGAAATCCATGGGAAAGTTTGAAATAGACGAGTGATGTAATCTCATGTACATAACATTTTTGTCTGGATAAAATCGAACAGGAATTGTAGGGTGCAGAGAAAGAGGCAGAGAGACCCGATATAAGGCTGTGTCAGTCCAGTTAAGAAATGAGGTGTTCTAGCTGAGTGTTCAGCAACAGGCACACTTTGATCATTGGGTCAATAAGGCATTCTGATAGTTTACATGTTGGTGATAAAAGTACAGGCTGCTTCCTGGTTTTCTCACTTGGGCATTTGTGTAAATGAAGGGCCAGTTACTGAGACTGGGAAGACGAAAGGAGGATAGCATTTAGATTTTTGTTTTAGATTTAGTAAATTTGAAATAGCTCTTCTGAATTCAAAGAGATGTCAGTTGGCAGTGTTGCTTTGGTTTTAATTTAAAAGATTTACATAAAAGTTTAATTTACATTTCTGAGAAGCATTGAACTCTTTGGATGATGCAGTCTTTGTTAAAATTTACTGAATAGAGAAGTGTAATGCTAAAAGGTTACCCCTAAATTCTGTTCAATTTATTTGCTTATAGGCCAAAAGGATTCTTGATGGAGATCATGGCTCAGCTGCTGTAGAAATTGATGAGGAAGACAGAGTACGTGCTAATTAATTTGTACCTAACAATAATGCTTTCAAAATGAGATTAAATTATTTTAACAGCTTTTACCTTTTTTGAGCAAGTATATTATCAAATGTCCTTTCTTCTGATAAATCTTTGTTTTCTTGTAAAAACAAAACTAAAATGATTGCTTTTATTTTAGATAATGACTATTACTAATTTTTATGATACACTTACTACGTATCTTTTTAAAATGTACTTTAAGAAATTGATCAAATTTATTTGTGGCTAGGACAAGGATGAGACCGAAACAGCTAAGCAGACTGAAACATCTGCGGAGTATGATGGTGATGCTCCCAAAAATGTGAGATCTGATATTTCTGATCAAGAGGAGGATGAAGAGAGTGAAGAATGTCCAGTGTCTATTAGTAAGTTTTAAGGTTTCATACTAGGATCATACACTTGTTCTTTGTATGTTGGTTTGTTTTTTTGTTGTTGTTAATCCTCACCCAAGGATTTTTTTTTCATTGATTTTTAAAGAGAGTGGAAGGGTGGGATGCAGAGAGAGAGAAACATCTGTGTGTGAGAGAGAAATCAATTGGTTGCTTCCCACATGTGTCCTGACATGGCCAGGGATCGAACCTGCAACCCAACTACTGGCCCTAGACTGGAAATCCAACCCTCCACCCTTTGGTACAAAGGTCGATGCTCTTGACTACTGAGCAGCACCAGCCAGGGCCATATACTTGTTCTTTATAAGTCTCTTACTGAAACAGTTTGGTGAAATGTATGAATATAGAATTAGGTGTCCGACAACTCTGAATTTGAATTGCTGTGTAATCCTGACTAAATTTCTTGTTTCTGTACCGCAGTTTTTTCTAGTACTTAACTGTTTAGAAGATTTCAGATGTTATATGTAAAGCAATTAGATAAGCCCTAGGTGGTTTGGCTCAGTAGATAGAGCATCAGCCTGCGGACTGAAGGGTCCCAGGTTCGATTCCGGTCAAGGGCACATGCCTGGGTGCAGCCTCGATCTCCAGTAGGAGGCATATGCAGGAGGGCAGCTGATCAATGATTCTCTCTTATTGCTGTTTCTTTCTCTCTCTTCCTCTCCTTTCCTCTCTGAAATCAATAAAAATTATGTATTTTGTTAAAAAGCACTTGGATAATATAAGAATGTAATAAATTGTAGCTATTAAGGGCTGAAAATTTACCAGAAAATTGTGTTAACCATCATAGATTTGTCCAAAGCTGAAACTCAAGCACTGACTAATTATGGAAGCGGAGAAGATGAGAACGAAGATGAAGAAATAGAAGAATTTGAAGAGGGACCTGTAGATGTCCAGACTTCACTGCAGGCGAACATTGAAACCACAGAAGACAATGAACACGATGATCAGGTATCCCAGTGTAGGTTAACACGCGTCCCCGATCTTAACACTAAAAGTAGATCCTTTTTAAAGATGTCAAAATTCACAGCTTTCCCATTCTCATGTTCATGATTACAAAATTTAAAAAAAAATTTTTTTATTAATGTATCACATATGTACATATCCTCCCCCACTCCAATACATGCCCTAACCCCCCAGTGTCTTGTGTCTATTGGTTATGCGTATATGCATGCACACAAGTCCTTCGGTTGATCTCTTATCTACCCTGCTCCCTAACCTTCCCGCTGTAGTTTGACAGTCTGTTTGATGCTTTACTACCTCTGTATCTATCTTTTTTGTTCATCAGCTTGTAATGTTCTTTATTATCCATAAATGAGTGAGATCATGTGGTGTTTTTCTTTCATTGACTGGTTTATTTCACTAAGCATAATGCTCTCCAGTTCCATCTAGGTTGCTGCAAATGGTAAGAATTTCTTCTTTTTTAAGGCAGCATAGTATTCCATTGTGTAGATGAACCATAGTTTTCTGATCCAGGCATCTGCTGATGGGCACTTAGGCTGTTTCCAAATCTTAGCTACTATAAATTGTGCTGTATGAACATAGGGTTGCATATATCCTTTCTGATTGGTGTTTCTAGTTTCTTAGGCTATATTTCTAGGAGTGGGATTACTGAGTCAAATGGGAATTCCACTTTTAGTTTTTTAAGGAAATTCCATACTGTTCTCCACAGTGGCTGCACCAGTCTGCATTCCCACCAGCAGTGCATGAGGGTTCCTTTTACTCTGCATCCTTGCCAACACTTGTCATTTGTTGATTTGTTGATGGTAGCCATTCTGACAGGTGTGTGATGGTATCACGTTGTCATTTTGATTTGCATCTCTAAGATAATCAGTGACTTTGAGCATGTTTTCAATATCTCTTGGCCTTCTGTCTTCTTTCGAAAAGTTACTATTTAGGTCCGTTGCCCATTTTTTATTGGATCATTTATCTTCCTTTTATTAAGTTGTGTAAGTTGCCTGTAGATGTTGGAGATTAAACCTTTATCAGTGATAACATTGGCATATATGTTCTCCCACACAGTAAGGGCTTTGTTGTTTTGCTGATGGTTTCTTTTGCTGTGCAAAAGCTTTTTATTTTGATGTATCCCATTTGTTTATTTTCTCTTTAGCTTCCATTGCCTTAGGAGCAGTATCAGTGAAGAAGTTCCTTCGGCATATGTCTGAGATTTTGCTGCTTGTGGATTCCTCTTGTATTTTTATGGTTTCCCATCTTATGTTTAAGTCTTGTATCCATTTTGAGTTTATTTCTGTGATGAATACAAAAGTTTAAAATATCTTTGGCTGCTGGTATTCTGGAACTAGATGTGAGAATGGAGCTGAGGGTCTCACCATTATACAGACTCACTGTCTTCAATGTGGCACGTTGCCCTGTCCTCAATTGTGCTTTCCATACCCACTCCCAACCCAGATGGCCCTCTAGGCCTGAGAATTACTCATTTCTCCAAAATGCAATCTCCCGTTTCCTGTTGAAGTTGAGGGGAAGGAACCTAGGTGTCCACATTTTCTTAAACGAATTCATGTATCCACCACCACCCCTTTTTCATCACCAACTCCCACCACAATATTCCTTCCTAGAATCTGGTGCTAATTATGAGGTGAATCTCAGTTCTTGTTTTCTCCTGCTGCTGGAGGCACATAGCTTTGTTCATCTTTCGCCCCTCCTGGTCACTTCCTCTTCCATTCTCTTATCCACATATAAACAGATGTAAGTTTCATTTAACCAGTTAACTTCCATGATATTTTGAATTTAATTTTAAAAAGTCTATCACTTGCGTCTATAAATGTTTATGGCGTACAAATGGTTAAAAGAGTCTGACTTGAAAAAAATAATAGTGGAATCCATAATATTCCAGTTCTGTGTATTTGAGGTTCTTTACAGAGAAGAAGAAACTTTTTTACTTAGTTATCTTGAAATTGCAATCACAACCTCCTTGGAATACTTTTAGAAGACATTTTTAAATTATTTTGTATGAATGTCTCAGGTTGGACAAGCCAGATAGTAGTAACCACCTGTCTAGTGACCATATAATTTAGGTCTTACTATCAAAACATCTTTTTCCTTCTAGGTTCTTCAACAGAACTTTGAAAAATCAGCAGAAAGCAAAAATGTCTCATCAGAACAAGAACCCACTACTAGTAAAGGTAAGAAATCTAAATAAGTATTCCATTTTAAGATGATTTAAAGTGCTATTTATATGCTTAAAAATTGAAAAAAAATTCTTAGCTAATGTATATTTGAAGGTATTTTGGGCCTAATGTATGTCTCTTTGTCCCCCTAAAAATGTAGAAAACATGGGGGTTTTGTTTTCTGCCAGCAGTTGTTAAAGAAAAGTTGACATATCTAAATACACAGAAAAAAATCTATAGGGAAGACATCTTTAGATAGAAATGTGGAAGATTTAAAAAAACAAACAAAACAAAAAAAACAAAACACCTGTTCCTGGGCTTACCTCCTGAAAATCCTGCATTAGAAGTCAGATGGATTTTAGGAATCTAATATTTAAAACAACCCCAATTAAATTTGGAAACTTGATAAGGGAAATTTTTAGTTGCCTTTCTTTTGTTCTTAAAAAATGATTAAATGCTCTGACTGAAAATACTGCCTTTATTTTGTGTAGTAATAAAATTTAACAGCTGTTGCATTACACTAATGCTGAGATTTTTCTTTATGACAGATGACCAGGATAGTGCTCCTATGAAACCGTGTTACCTCAATATCTTGGAAAATGAGCAACCTTTAAGTAGTACTGTCCAAAAGGACTCGCTTCCTACCACTGATTCATCTAAACAGCCTAGCGCTTTGCCTTTACCTTTAACCGAAATTGAAACCTTGGTGCCTAGAGTCAAAGAAGTTAAATCTGCTCCGGGAACTCCTGACAGTTCTCTGGCTGGAAGTCCTGACACTGAATCTCCAGTGTTAGTAAATGACTATGTACGTGTCCACTGACTGACCTTTCTAGATGTTTCTGCATTTCATTTCTGTGCATATTTATTTTCAGTTCACATTGTCAGCATGTAAACACAACCTTTATGGTTAGGTTTAGAAACTGTCAGTATCTTTATTTCTTATTCAAACTTATTTTAAACTTGAACAAAAGGGTGATTAAGGTGACTATCTCAATACCTAAAAGCTATTCCACTGTTTATAATTTTGAGAATGGAAGAGATGAGTTTTAGGTGGCAAACTGAAGGGAGTTCATTTTTAAGTTCAGATCTGATGGGATAATAATATTTGAATCAGCATTACTCTCTTGTACTACTCATACATGGCTTTTCAGCTCTACAGCATTTCACAATTTTTGATAAACCTGAAAGTTTACATTTGGAATGGGAAATAAAACAATATGATAGCAATAGTCTTTTTTAAAAATATCTTTCTTTATTGATTTCAGAGAGGAAGGAAGAAGGAGAGAGAGACAGAGAATCATTGATTGGCTGTTTCTACACTTCCCTCCCCCTATTGGTGACTGAGCCCCACAACCTGGGCTGGAAACCACACTGTGATCTCCTGATTTACAGGTTGATGCTCAACCACTGAGCCACACCAGCTGGGCAGCAAAAGAATATGGCTAAACACTGAATGACAGAAAATGCTACCAAATCAGGAACTTTGTATCAATTTAATTTTATAGCAAGCAGTTTTATTTTTTGGATTCTTGGGTTGTGTATGTTTTATATACTTAGTCTTACCAGCAAAAATGAAGGGATTTATAACAATGTACGCTTAGGTTTAAGAGTGTGTTTCCTGTATTTTTAAAATTTACATCAAGCCGAGACCGGTTTGGCTCAGTGGATAGAGCGTCGGCTTGCGGACTGAAAGGTCCCAGGTTCGATTCCGGTTGGGGGCTTGTACCTTGCTTGTGGGCACATTTCCACTGTGGGGTGTGCTGGAGGCAGCATAGGATGTCTCTCATCAATGTTTCTGACTTTCTATCTCCCTTCCTCTCTGTAAAAAATCAAAATATATTTTTAAAAATTTTACATCAATTTTCTTCTTAAGATAGATTTACAATTATGATTTTATAATTTCTCAGAAAAGGGGCTGAAAGTATTTAAAAAAACATTAGAAGAGTAATTCTTAACTCTGTTTTATTTTCTTAACAGTAAAATTAAGCACCTAAAACTCAAAAGTTATATGTTAGAATTATTCCTATTATCATTGATGAGTTGCTGAATGACCACATGAAATTAACTTGAAATTAGATTATAAAGGGTCTTGAATTTGAGGCACGGACAAAGGACACCACTGAAGGTTTTTGCATTAGAAAGTGACATGTTTTTAGTCATGGTTTCTGAAGAAGAATCTGATGGTTATGTAAAATATGTTGTCAAAGGAGCAAGGTTAGGAGTCTCCATTATCATCTAAATACAAAATAGGAGCCAAATGGGAGATGGGTGAGAAGTGGTTCAAGAAAAAGAAAAACCTACAGTTTCCACATGGGTAATGGTAGGATGAGAATATTATTAAAACTTAGGAGGAGAGCGAAGAGAATAAGAGAATTCACGTCCCAGTGTGAGCTGGTCAGAGATATGAGCACTGCATTCCTGCCTAATTTTTTCTAGTTCAGCCTCTACAGATTGATATGGAAAGTCTGTAAATGTTTACTTTGATTCTGCTGGATTCAGCTCTGATGTATTCTGTAAACATATCAAGGACCAAGCGCTTATCTTCTGATTATTTTAGCCAATTATTTTTTCCTTTAGCCCATATAAACTGGCTCTTCGTTTTATGAGAACAAAAACACAAAGTATGTTCCCTACCTGAAAGTATGTAACCCTTCCCGTGAACTCTAGGTTTGTCTCATATAGTTTAATTGTATTAGAAAAACAAAGGCAATAGAATTTTGTCTGTTGGCATGGATGACTTTGGTTTTATTATTTTTAAAATATATTTTATTGATTTTTTTACAGAGAGAAAGGAAGAGGGATATAGAGTTAGAAACATGGATGAGAGAAACATCGATCAGCTGCCTCCTGCGCACTTCCTACTGGATATGTGCCTGCAACCAAGGCACGTGCCCTTGACCGGAATTGAACCTGGGACTCTTCAGTCAGCAGGCTGACGCTCTTATCTACTGAGCCAAACCGGTTGGGGCTCTTGGCATGAGTGACTTTGATTTTAAAAACAAAAATGAAGTGGATTGCCTTCATTAAATGCTAATTTGTTTATATCACAGGAAGCAGAATCTGGTAATATAAGTCAAAAATCCGATGAAGATGACTTTGTGAAAGTTGAAGATTTACCACTCAAACTGACGATATATTCAGAGGTATGTGGTTCTCTTTAATTAAACTTACCTTTATATAACAAATATTATTAAGATGGAAATGATTTTTTTTTTTTCATCATCATTCCAAAGGCAGATCTAAGGAAGAAAATGGTAGAAGAAGAACAGAAAAACCATCTACCTGGTGAAATATGTAAAATGCAGAGTGAAGAATTAGCTGGAAATTCTCAGACACTAAAGGAACCCGGTATGAGTTATTAGTTTTAACCATATTGTATTTAAAATTTACTCAGTTTTACACCATCATTCATAAATGGAAAGTGGGTTAGACCTACCTCTCCTGTTCATATTGTGTTGTGTTGTTTTTTTCGGTTTTTAGTTTGTTGCATTTGTTATTTTTAATATGTACATTTTCTAGTTTCATCAGCGTTGGTCATTATCCAATTACTCTTTCCTTCTTCCTTTTTCCTTCTGTTCAGTTTTCATCATATTCTTACATTATTAACGTTATTAAACACATTTTTGTTTTTGTTGTTAATCCTCACCTGAGGATATTTTTCCATTGATTTTAGAGAGAGTGACAGGGATGGGGAGAGACACAGAGAAACATCTATGTGAGAGAGACATGTTGATCAGTTGCCTCTTAGACAGGCTCTGATCAAGGCCAGGGGATCAAGCTTGCAACTGAGGTATGTGCCCTTGACTGGAATTGAACCTGGGACCCTTCAGTCTAGACTGACAAAATCTCCTCTATTTTCCTGAAGATGGTTCTAAATAAATATGATTCATCATAGTTCTAAATAAATATGATTCATCGCAGAGCCAAGTGATAGTTCCAGATTTCCTTTCCAGTGTAATAGCACCACCTCTGGCCCAAAGAGCAGTTCTTACATCAAGGTCCAAAGATGTTCATTATTGTCTGTCAGTTTATCATTAATTAAAATCATGTATGACTTTTGTTTTAGAAATGGGATGAAGAAAGGACAGACCAAATATCAAACCTTCACTTCATTTCCTAGTCATCAGCCTCGTACCCATTTCAGCTGGTGCCCCTCTCCTAGTGTGACCAGGCGCGGCTTCTTCCCTCCCACTGAACCTCCATTTCTGAATCTGAGAACCTAATGGTGTCTTCTGTCCTCTCTGCTCTCAGAACCCCTCTTTTGTGGGTTTGGATTTACTCATTTTCACACTTCCCCCCTCCCTCCCTCCTGCCCATCCCTGAGAGAGAGGAAGTATCTGCTCAGAAGTCTGCCATCTTAAAACAGAAACCCTCATCTATTTTAAAACTCTTACTGTGTGTTATCAGGGAATTATCATAGCAAACTAAATTGGCATTTCCTTGGTAATAACTTTATATTAAGAGTTAAACATTTAATGGAAGACAAAAATATTAAATTCTAGTAAAATTTTAATTCAAGTAATTTATAAGGCCTTAATTTTTATTTTGTTTTTCAGAAACAGTGGGGGCCCAAAGCACATGAGAGGTCTTCAGAGGCTCATCTCTCTCTCTAGTCAATGCATATATGAAATGGTTCTAAATAAACATCTGTTTTGAGCTGTATAAAATGTAAATTAGTTTGACACTGCATTTTTGATAGGTGTGCTCATTTCTGCCCATGGCAGTTAACATAAGAAACTAACTTCTGGACAGATTCAAGCCTTGATACACTGTGGAGTTTTCTTTTTCTTTCCTTTTTTCCTCCCATTGTGATGTTTGGTAATTTTGAATTTAAAATGTAGTTTTAAATAAAGTTTGAACTTACCTGTAAAGTATCTTTTTTGGAAATTATGTTGAATTCCATATAGCAAGATACTGCTCTATATAATTAGGCTGTTCAAAGAGGTAGTGGTCGAGAGTTAGAGAAATACACTATTATAAAGTCTAGCCATCATGGCAGGCTTCCAAATGGCAGTGTTACTGCTCTTGGATCTAATGTTCGTATCTTATTCCTGTGCAAGATAGGACAGGTTATAAAGCTTTCTAAGATATCTGTGAAGTTATCGTAGAATACATATTAATACTTTATTCAAATTGGATAATAAGTTTAGAGCACAAGTCCTTAGTACTGATTAGTTTCCAGAATTTTATTCCTATCTTTATTGTCTCCATCTGAAAAGAAAAATGTTTTATATAATCAGAGAACATTTCTGCACAGACAGTAACATTGTAGTTGATTTTAAATGAAAAACCCGGGCTCTTCCAAGTGTGGATTAATGGAAATAAATTCATGTACCAGAACGTTAAGGTTATGTATGCCTTTGGACGAACTATTGAGAATATAGTTTAATACCAAAGCATAGCCTTGCTTCTGTGAGTAGTGAGAGAGATGAAGTACTGAGTGATGAAAATCGATGTGACTTCATTACTAAGTCAGCCAGCTTTTAAAAGGTGGTTTACCTTAGATCCCAAACTTGCCATATATGCCTAGTAATGCTCCACAGACCCAGTTAACAGTTATTTATTCCAGCTATCTTTTTTTAAAAAATGACAAATAACAATTGGTTGGTATTCCTTTAAAATTCTTAGCTGCCTGATACCTCAATGTAAAACTGCAATGTCCAATCAGGGAGTATGAAATGAACCTTTTCCTTTGAGGACATGTACTGTGTTACTACTTAATTTAGAATTGTGTGAGACATACATCTCCCACTTGAATAAAATTATTCAGAAACCTGTCATTCCAGAATCAGGAATTCTTATCCAGTTGGCTTTGCTTCAGAGAAATTGAAACAATAAGTTAAATTTTATGTATACTCCAATTCTGTTTGTTTTCTAGGTTTATAGGAAGGGGAAACTTCATTTTGGTACTCAAGCCACGCCTCACATATTGACTCCTTCTCCCTCTGTATGCATGTAAAGGGTGGGTAAATGGAAGAGTTGTACTCATATCTTAGTTGTTACTGTAGTACCTATGATACTCATCAGACTTATTTGACTTATGTTATAGCTGCTGTAATCATTTTAGTAGATAACTAAATTTTAAAATACCTAGAGCGTGAGAGCAAATAACTAGTTTCATGTTTTTCCCAGTAGCTATTGCTAAAGAGTTAAGTATTTAATATTTCTGTCTTAATTTATAAGTTAAAAATTTGGTTAGAAATAGAAGAGGGAGAAAAAGTCAAAATGAAAGAGAACCCTACACAGGTTGAGATAATGTCTGACGTAGTGAGCGCAACTAACTGTGCAGGTATTCTTTGTATTTTGTAACTTTCACTTTGGGTAAATGCTTTTTCACTGTTAATAAATGTATATCCTGCATATGACCATGAATTGCATTTTCATTTAAATTGACATATTTATGCTTAGAATTTATTCCACAATTGGGACTTGACAATTTTAGATGTAAAAAGAAATCAAAGCATGAAAAATGACATATCAACGAGCCAGAGAGATGATTTATTAAACTTGAGACTATTTTTCTTACAGTACAGGTATGCGCTACTATTTCTATCTCATGTGGAAAACATTTTTGTATTCATTTAAACTTTAATTGCGTATTTCCGGCTTATTGCTAAACTTTATTTTTTTTAAATATATTTTTTATTGATTGTTTTATAGAGGAAGGGAGAGGGATAGAGTTAGAAACACTGATCAGCTGCCTCTTGCGCATCCCCCACCAGGGATGTGCCTGCAACCAAGGTACATACCCTTGGCCGGAATCGATCCTGGGACCTTTCAGTCTGCAGACCAATGCTCTATCCATTGATCCAAACCAGTTTCGGCTATTGCTAAACTTTATTATAAACAGGCGATTCTTGATCTGTCAGTGAAATAACTGGCTCTGGATTTCACATGTTTTACTGTAAAAATGTGGTTGCCCTGTCACCTATCCTGGAAGAGGCAGTTTCTTGTTCTTGCTGTACAATTCTAATTGTTACTTTAGCGTTTGCTGTCTTTACATGTCTGGTTCTTTCCTCATATTGACTGGTGCTTCTGATTAAGAAATGGGGAATCCTATGCCTACAAATGACTCTGAATAAGATATAAGAAGAGTTTTAATTATCCATTCATTTCATCTGTCCAGACTCAGAAATATCCATAAATGAACCTTTGAGCCCTAGCTGCTTTGGCTCAGTGAATAGAGCTGACGCCTATTGCCTGAAGGATCCCAGGTTTAATTGTGGTCAAGGTCACATGCCTGGGTTGCAGGCTCAATCCCCAGGAGGGCATGTGCGGCAGGCAGCCAATCAATGATTCTTTCATTGATACTTCTCTCCCTCCCTTCCTCTTTCTCTGAAATCAATAAAAACATATTTTTAAAAAAGAACTTTTGGGCTAGCAATTTACAGAAAACTCCTGACTTGGTTATTTCGAAAAATAGTAAAGTTTCAGTACAACAGAGTTCTCTCATATAATATTTTTTTAAGTTTCTTTATTGATTCAGGTATTACATATGTGTCCTTATTCCCCCTTTTCCTCCCACCTCCCATTCATGCCCCACCTCCCTGTTGTCTGTTCATTGGTTAGGCTTATGCATGCATACAAGTCCTTTGTTTGATCTCTCCCCTTTACCCCCACCCTCCCCTACCTTCCCTGAGGTTTGACATTCTGACTGATGTTTCTCTGTCTCTGGATCTATTTTTGTTCATCAGTTTATGTTTTCCATTATATTCCCACAAATGAGTGAGATCACGTGCTATTTATCTTTCTCTGCCTGGCTTATTTCACTTAGAATTATAATATTCTTTTTTTTTAAGAAAGCATGATTGTTGAAAGTATTAAGTATTACACATGTCCCCTTCCCTCCCCATCAACCTCCTTCAGCTCACACCCCCCTCCACTACCCCACTATCTACGTCCATGGTAATGTTATTTATTTATTTATTTATTTGTATTGATTTTTTTACAGAGAGGAAGGGAAAGATAGAAAGTCAGAAACATCGATGAAAGAGAGACATCGATCAGCCGCCTCCTGCACACCCCCTACTGGAGTTGTGCCCTCAACCAAGGTACATGCCCCCGACCGGAGTCGAACCTGGGACCTTTCAGTCCGCAGGCCGACGCTCTATCCACTGAGCCAAACCAGTCTCGGCTTTGGTAATGTTCTTGCATTAAAACTTGTGTAGTTAATTATCCTTGATATTGAGGTCTATCAAATCACGTGATTAACTTAAATAATAGTTATAAATATTGTTATTGCTAGAAATCCTCACCTTTAATGAACTATATATCTCTCAGAGTATAGCAGCCTGTTTAAAGCCATCCTATTATTTAAAAAATACATTTCATTAATTTCTTAACAGAGAGGAAGGGAGAAGAATAGAGAGTTAGAAACATCGATGAGAGAGAGACATCGATTGGCTGCCTCCTGCACAACCCCACTGGGGATATGCCTGCAACCGAGGTACATGTCCTTGACCGGAATCGAACCTGGGACCCTTCAGTCCGCAGGCTGATGCTCTATCCACTGAGCCAAACTTGTGAGGGCAAGGCCATCCTATTGATCAAATGACATAATGAAAGAATTTTTAAAAATATTTTTTAAAGTTGCTTTTGAGAGAGTAATGGGGAGGGAAGCATCAAGCAGCCACCACCCCGGCATGTGCCTTACTGGGAATTGAACTGGCAACCTTTCAGTGCAAGAAACAACACCCAATCAGCAAAGCCACGTGGCAAGGGCCACATTCTAGATTTTTAAAATATAAGGTGCTATGCCAATTCACATTAGTAATATTTAACATTTGTGTTAAACCTCCTAGTGAGACTGTGGACAAATAAGAGTTCTTCCATCTCTATTGCTCCTTCACCTGCTGGATATTCAGTATTTCCCTAAAAGGGGAATGAATATGAGTTAGTCTGTCCAATTCCATGTAAATGTTTTGGTGATGCATGCTACACAAATGTAAGGCACTTACATATCCATGAATGAGGAAAGAAAGGCACAGGAAAATGGAATCCACCAGAACCCACACTTGGTTCCATATGTTCTTTGCTTAATGAGTGTTCTTTTCTAACATGTCCTAGCTCTGTACTCTTTGTAATTTTCCCTCTGTGTAAGGGGTGAGGTCTCAGGATAAAGAGCTTCATCCTGGTGGATCTTAGATGTGGTTTCCCCAGTGTCACCATTCTAGCTATCTTCCATTTCTTTCTCTCATCTCTTTCCATTCTCTCTCACTGTCCCTCCCAACCCCCAATGTGTAAGATAGGTAAATGGAGTTCAGTTAAGCTACACATTAGTATTTCAGGTAACTTTTTGGATTATATAATTTCATTATAATTATACAATATAATTATAATTATATAATTGCATTATATAATTTGGATTTTATCATATAAGATTGCCCCTTGTTTTTTTCTCCTTACCTAAAACTGGTGGGGAAATTGCAGCCCCTGGTTTGGATGCAATCAGTCCAGGATTATTATCCAGCATTTCTAAAAATACAATCTCATTGATGTCCTCTCCAAATTAAAATAGCAATGATCACTACTATCCAGGGGAACCACTGTCAACCTATTTGTAAACATCTCCCTCCTAATCATCTTTTTATGTTCTAGATGTATATTATTTATGCAGAAGCATATATAAAGTATTATGTAAATAGGCCTGCCTATACTATATTTGAAGTAAACAACTCTACTTCAAGTTTTAATCAGTTACTAACTACCTTTACACACTTTAACTTAGTCCTGAGGAGTCAGTATGAAACAGCATCCCATTTTATTGTGTGTATCAAAGGCTATTGAGAAAAATAATACCAGTTTACCTCACATTTTTATAAGAGGAACAAAATTCCAAGTAAAGCTTTTTACATTAATTGAATCCTATTTTAACACAAATCCTCTTATAATTCTTCCTGCTTCAGGAAGATAATGCTGGCTTCCCTGTGATTTTGAGGTAACCAAGAACACCTCCATTCTGGGAGAACAGCTGCCTTTGAACATCTGCACACTGGGCTGGCAACGGTGGGAGGAGAAGTGGCAAGGACTGGCGTGTAAAAGTGTACCCAGTGATGAGCTGAATAACCCACTTGCACAGTTCTTACCATCCACACACTCAGTAGTTTCAATTTCTCCATAGCAACTCCCACCCTCAAACCAGCTGTACACTCAGACAGTACACACGGCTGTTGACACTGCTTTATTGGACGTCATGAATACAACTGACAAGGAAATGCAGTGGATACGGTCATGCCCAACTGGCATCAGTTCACAGTTAAATGTGAGAGTTTGAAAAGTTAACAAGTGCGATTAGCATTTTTCATAAATATACTGATTTCTGAAAAACATTTTTAGTAACTAGTTTAAAAAAATACATATTGATCAAAAGGAAAACCTCAAAATCTATTAAGTGGATGATCTTAGGAAGGTTAAAAAATGGATTCATATCCCATTTTCCACCAGCCTGCCCTGTTTATTCACAGAACCTGGGCCTCCGTTTTTGAAGCGAAAGTCCTGAGGTTCCCGGGAGGTAGGGTCATTACGAAAAGGGACATACCTCCATTCTGTGTATAAAAGACTGTGTTGCATACCGATTGCTTAAGGACCCCTGAAAAGGACTTCTATTCAGTATTGCCCGGTAAGAAACACACAGTTGAATGTGTTTCTCCCTCCACGGTCAGTGAAGTAACATTGGACGGTGGCAGACTGGTCACTTGAGTAGCAATTAGTACCAGGAGGGAAATACACAAATCTGTAGGTGACGTGGACAGCCATTGGCTGAAACTCTTAAGCAGATGTTCTGATTCAGCGCCCACAAGACTCTGGCTTTACTCTATGGAAGTGGGTCCCTCGAAAGTTTAACTGCCCATCCCCAAATGTCCAAGTGAAATGAAACTCAACAAATTCTCAATGACTTGTACTTAAATTCTCTGTAAATAGGAACAATCAACTGATTTAAATGATCTGTCAGTAAGAACAATCAACGGTTGCAGTACAAATGCCTGTGAATTGTAAACATACAAAGACGAACAAGCTCTTGCCTTGGAGAGAAGCTGCCCTGAGTCAGGTTTTGGTCGGAGATCAGTAGCTGCGCTGGCGGGCCACATGGGGGGTCCGCCTGGATGTCAGTGCGATCTGCAGGCCAGGTGAGCGCTCACCAACCGATGCAAGGGTCCGGGCAGTCCCGCAGGTACGTTTCAAACTGGCCTTTGGTGACGTCCATCAAGGTGGTGAACACAGTCAGCTGAAAGACAGGTTACTTTTACTTTAAGGATGTTTTCAGTTCTAAGATGTCCTGGTTCATTATGGCATTTCTTATGGAACTGCTATATATCATCTTATAAATATATAAAACAAACGTTACATAATATAAAGTCTAAATGATACTAAGTTAATAAAAACAACTGACTTCAACAGACTGTTAGTCCAGATTGTGAATACGACCGGCTTGGGAGAGAGGCCAGGTCTCTTTCTGGGCAGCACGCTCTGCACCAGCATTGCCCAAAGACGTAGCTTCAGCGTACAGTTTGTGGTCCGGCAAAGCCTAATGGTGTACCATGGAGTATGAACAGTTCTGCTTCAGATGTCCTTATCCTTAAACCATATACAGCATGGAGATTACAAGGCAGACACACGAGGCACATGGAATCTAAACCACCACCGGGAGCTCATGATGGCATGGGCGGAACAAGAAGGATGGCGGGGTCAGGGGCTGAAGGAGAGCTTCCTGGAGGAGCCAGGTCCGTCTGGAAGCTATGGGCAGAGTGATGGAGGAAGGCTGATGTTAGGGAGGAAGGGGGAAGGACAAAGAGAAGGACGAATGGGAAAATGAGGGGTTGTGTATCCAGAATACACAAGAGTGACTTAGTGCATTGGGTGACTAGGAAACTCCATGTTTCGCTCTCGTGTGGGGAAAAGAGAAAAGGATGTGATAAAGGTGACAAGAAACCATAATACACCAAGACAGAGCTCTGCCTCAGAATGGCCTTCGGTCAGGTGTTCGGTGCTGGTGGTGGTGAACAGCCTAAGACTGGTGGACAGAGGGCAGTCCGAGGCTCACGTGCTCCACTTCATTCAATGCCACGTAAGTAGAACTAGAGACAATACTCTGACCAAACCTGACATCCAAGCCACCATGATCGGTTTCTTTGTGCCACCCCAACAGTTAACTATTTTAGTCACACAAACATTTTTAAGACCAGCGTTAAGCTGAACATGCCTTGTGAGTCTATCTCTGACTTCTCCAATGATTACAGGGAAAGATAAAACGGCCAAAATTCTTTTCCCTAAAGGCAAATATCTGTATATATATTTAAATACCTTGTTGAGGACAGGTTTTGTTGACAGGATATCATATATAGTTGACAACGAGATATTCTAAAACACAAAAATAGTTCAGTATATTAATACAGACGTCAACAGCCTTATCCACACAAATGGATCATTAGAAACCAAGACATGGTCAACCAACCTCCCCCAGCACCTGAATGAATTTCCCTTGGGGTCGCCGTTAGAAACAGAAAACGGTTCTAATGTTTCCCTTTTTTTGACTCTTCCTCCCCTTTTAATTCTTGTCTGCCATCCAGCTTCACCAAGTGGTTTCCAGAATTAGAAAGGGAAGTACGGCAAAATTGTGCTCTTTAAATTAAAAACAAAACAAACACTTGGTGGGGACTATCCATTGGTAATGGATAACATGAGGTTTATACATTCTACAAAGGCCAAATAAAAACGCCAGAACTAATAAACCTTCCTGGGAACCTTTTCTTTCTCTAGCGGACACTGAATGCTCTTTACCTCCTGGGTTGTCTGGTTTAGACACGTCTTAGCAGCTGATCTGCGATCATCGAGGAATAAGGGATGTTTCCAACGGTCATAATTCGTTTCCACGACATACCATCTCTCCTCCTTGCGGTCGAGTCTAGATACGAAAAGAGATTCCTCTCAGGCCCAGGCCTTCAACCTGTGCATATGTCAGTCTGTGCTTTAGCTTCTACTTCGCCTTAACCAATGTACTTACTCGTAAACATCCAGAGATTTCTTTCTGTCCCGTGTAATCACACAGCCCTCCCCCGACTTGTTGCCTCCCAGGATGAAGTATGCTGGGGCCAGTATCTTCGTTTTGGTCAATACGTACTTGGCTTCCTCATAACTACGTAAACACATTTTTTAGAAAAGAAGCATTTTTAGTTGACTTGGAACGGAAATTTTCTAACTACAGAAACGAAGCAAAGACAAGTATCTGAGGAGCACATTAAAAAGTTGGTGAGCAGGACCGAGCAATCTCTCGACTCCCATGTGGTGAAACAGATCTGACATGTCCCCTCTAGAGATCATCTTCCACCCTCATTGTCTATGCCAACTGCCTTGCCTTGTTCTATTGTTGAGTGAAAGGGACGACCATTACTATATATAGGACGGAAGGAATAGAGTAAACCTTAAAAATTAGGGCTATTGATCACTAAACAACACTGAAAGCAAATGCAATCTTGAGAACAAAACAGGAGACATCCCGCTTCCTGATTTCAAATCACATTGCAAATCTATAGTAATCAAAACAGCATCGTATTGGCATAAACAGGCATCTAGCTCAATGGAAGAGAACAGGGAGCCCTCAAACTAATCCATGTATATACAGTCATTTAGTTTACAACAAAGGAGTCAAGAATACGCAATGGGGAAAGGATAGTCTCTAGGGAAACTGGACAGCCACATGCGAAAGAATAAAAGTAGACCACTATCTTACACCACACACAAAAATCAACTCAAAATGAAGTAAAGACTTGAACGTAAGACCTGAAACCATAAAACTAGAATAAAACATAAGCAGTAAGTTCTTTAACAGTGGTATTGGCTATGATTTTTTTAGACTTGACACCAATGTCAAAAAGCAATAAAAGTAAAAAATAAGTGCTATATCAAACTAAAAAGCTTCTGCACAGCAAAGAATGAAAAGGAAACTTACTGAATGGGAGGAAATATTTGCAAAGCATGTATCTGATAAGGGTTTCCATCCAAAATACATAACTCATGCAACTCAATAGCAAGATATAATCTTATCTAATAAAAGTAATATGCAAATTGACCATCACTCCAATACACGGGATGGCCAACCCCATATGATCAAAGATGGCTGCCCCCATGTGGACACAAGATGGCCAGCAGGGGAGGGCAATTGAGGGGTACCAGGCCTGTAGGAGAGGGTAGTTGGGCAGACCAGGCCTGCAGGGGAGAGCAGTTGGGGGGTACCAGGCCTTCAGGGGAGGGCAGTTGGGGGGAGGAACCAGGCTTGCAGGGAAGGGCAGTTAGGGGGGACCAGGTCTTCATGGGGGGGCAATTGGAGGCGACCAGGTCAGCCTCTAGTAATAATAATAAAGTAAAACACACCAAAAAAACCCCTCAAACAATCCTACTAAAAAATGAGCGGAGGTTCTGACGCCATTTTTCCAAAGAAGATATACAGGTGGCCACCAGGTCCATGAAAAGATACTTAGCATCAGTAATCAGGGAAATGCAAATCAAACATATTGAGGTACCACCTCACACCTTCAAATCACTTTTCTCAAAAGACGTGAAATAACAAGCGATGGTGAGGATGTGGAGAAAAGGGACCACGTGCACTGTTGGTGGGAATGTGAATTGGTACAGCCACTATGAAAACCAGTATCCAAAAAAAATTATGCACCCCCATGTTCACTGAAGCATCCTATCTAATAAAGAGGGAATATGCTAATGGACTGCCACACCCTCAAAGATGGTGGCGCCCAGTTCCTTCAGCCCCCCAACTCCCCAGGGCCAGCCTGAGGCACAGGCAAGCCTCAGATGTCAGCTCGAAGGACACCCAGCGACTGAGCAAGCAGGCTGCGTGGGGCGACCAGGCTGGCAAGGAGGGCAGTTGGAGGCGACCATGTCAATAGGAGAGGCTGGCAGGTGGGCAGCAAGAGGCAACCAGGTCGGTGGGGCAGGGAGTTGGGGGCAACTAGGCTGGCAGGTGGGGTGCAGTTGGGGGCAACCAGGTCAGCAGGTGGCACAGTTGGGGGTGATTAGGCTGGCAGGGGGGACAGTAAAGGGTAACGAGGCCAGTGGCGGGG
>PVJN01019632.1:0-37126 GCA_004026805.1 Lasiurus borealis
AGAAGAAGAAGAAGAAGAAGAAGAAGAAGAAGAAGAAGAAGAAGAAGAAGGAGAAGGAGAAGAAAAATAGGGAGGGGGAGGAGGAGGAGGAGGAAGAGAAACAAAACAAAACAGAAAAAAACAAACCAACAATCAAACAAGTAACAACAAGATGGAAGAAAGGAAAAAAATGGCTAGAAAAGAAAGAGAAAAGAGAAGTGTGCATGGTCTTGGAGCAAGGCAGAGGAAATTAGATATATGAGTAAGATCAATTTTTAACAGAAATAATAAGAAAGGATAGAGGAAAATTAATGCAGGAACAGGGTAAGAGAAATAGGATGAAAAAGGAGAAAGTGCATAAGAAAGTATTGGTGTAAAGAAAAAATTGAAGTAGAGTAAAATAATGCAAAATGAAAAAGAAAAATAGTATGTAGAAAACTAATTTAGAATAAAATAAACAAAAAATAAAATAAAACTTAAAAAGATAAAACAATAGTAATAATAATAATTAAAAATAAAAATATAATAATAAAAACGCAAAATAAAATGAGAAAAACAACTTTAATTTCTTAAGTAAAAGATAAAATATAAAAACATGAAGGAGTGAAGGTTGTCTGCATCAGCAGAGCTTCAATGACCCATAGGGGTTGGTTTAAGACTCTTCTCTACTGTTCTGCCTGGCACGTCTGTTTCCTGTCAGGTAGTGAGCAAAGTGTTGAAGTTCCCCATGATACACTGATTCTCTATGTCATAGCCACAACCTTGGTTTCAAGCAGGTGGAATCATTCTGCCCACTGTGTTTCTCTGCCTGCCTTCAGTTGTATTTACACAAGTGTCTATTTATGACACAGCCCCTAGGTGGCAGTGTTTCTGTATCAGTTTTTGAAACCAAGGGCCCCTCAACCCAGTGTTTAGATTCTTCCTTTCCCTACCACACTCTAGACTGGATTGGAGGGACAGACTTTCCCAGAGATGGTTTCCTGCTCATCTCTTCCTATTCTGCTCCCTAGTTTCCACAAAAACCACCTTACCCTGAAGTCTTGGTGAGTGTTTTTAATTGGAAGATCCTATGTACTGGGCTTAGCAAGCAAAAGCAAAAAAAAACAAAAAGACAAAGCAACTGCATTGCCTCGTGTCTTTCTCATCCCAGCACTGCTGGCTGGTATAGAATTTCAGACTACCTTTCTGGACACAGTCTCACATGGCTGTATGCTTAGATCTAGAGTCCCCCTCTACCAGCAACCCTGTGGACCCCCTTCCATGTTCGAGGGCTTTATTGAACTCAAGGGCCATGAATTTGGTACAGCACAGTAGCCCTCTGAGATTCTAGTTCCCACTGTACACATTTCTCCCTCCAGCCTGGATTCCACATATCACCTCTCTCCTGGCAATCTCTGACCTTTCCATCCATAGATTGCTTCATCATCTGTGTTTAATTCACCAATTCTGAGTAGATGTCATTCAATTCAGCTGTTTTTTCTATCTGCTTTGTGAGAAGGTGCAGGACCCATCCATGTATTTGGCTGCCACCTGTTCTCCCCTGGACAAACTTTTCAGGCACCTGAAACTGGGAAGGCTGGAGTCTCAGTGTTCCAGGATTCGTAGCTGAGATAGCTGGTCCTTAGGCATTGTGGCCGTAGGGTCCTGGGAGGTATCTGAAGTCACCCCGGGTAAAGGTAAGGCTGGGCTTCTTATCACAGCCACTCTCCACTTCAAGATGGTGTGTTCTCTACAGCAGCCAGTTGCTCCAGGAGAGATTTCAGAAGTAATAGAGGCTGCTTGGCCAGGGGAGCCTAGTCTGCCAGTCTCCAACAGTCTTGTGGAATATAATTATCACTATCTCACAAATACATATACTCTTTACACGTCTATGCACTCTCCCTTTACTCTCTCACTCACACACTATCTTGCAGCCTGCCATCCCATCAGCTGCCATCTTGGATCTCCCCCAATACCATTTATTAAAGATACTCTCTTTACTCCATTGTATGCTCTTACCTTGTTTGTCAAAAGTTAATTCACTGTATTGGTGGGGGTCAATATTTGGGTTCTGGGTTCTGTTTCTTATCCCAGTTTTTGCACCAATACCAGGCTATTTTGATTAAAGTATAATTTGATATTGAATGTTTTGATACCTCCAACTTAGTTTTCTTTTTCAAGATTGCTGCAGCTATTTGGGGTCTCTTTTGCTTCTAGATAAAATTTTGGAGTATTTGCTCTAGATCTGTGAAATATGCCATTGGTATTTTAATAGGGATTGCATTGAAACTGTATATTGACTTAGGTAGTATGGATATTTAATGATGTGGCTTCTACCAATCCATGAGTGTGGTATATTCTTTCACTTGCATACATCTTCCTTGATCACTTTTATCTACATCCTCTGGTTTTCATGGTTAAGTTTATTCCTAAGTATCTTTATTTTTTGCTGCAATGGTAAATGGAATTTTTTTTTTAGTTTCTCTTTCTGAGAATTTATTATTGGTGTATAAACATCACATCAATTTCTGGGTATTGATTTTGTATCCTGCTACATTGCCAAATTTATTTATTAAATTTAGTATTTTTTGGTAGAGTTCTTAGAGTTTTCTGTGTATAATATCATGCCATCTGCAAACAATGAGAGTTTTACTTCCTCCTTTTAAATTTGGATGCCCTTTACTTTTTCTTCTTGTCTGACCATTGGGGCTAGTCCTTCAAGTACTATGTTGAAGAAGAGTGGTGAGAGTGAACATTCCTGTCTTGTTCCTATTCTTAGGGGAAATGGTTTTAGTTTTTGCCTCTTGAGTAAGATGTTGGCTGTATGTTTGTCATATATGGCCTTTATTATGTTGATGTATTATCCCTCTATTTCCACTTTGCTGGGAGTTTTTATCAAAAATGGGTATTGGATTTTGTTGAGTGCTTTTTTCTGCATCTATTGATATGATCATGTGATTTTTACCTTTCAATTTGTTCATGTGATGTATCACATTTATTGATTTACAAATATTATATCAACCTTGTATCCCTGAAATAAATCCCACTTGATCTAGATGTATGATCTTTTTAATATATTCCTAGATCTGATTTGCTAATATTTTGTTGAGGATTTTATTTTTTTATTCTTTTTAATACATTTTATTGATTCTTTACAGAGAGGAAGAGAGAGGGATAGAGAGCTAGAAACATTGATGAGAGAGAGACATCAATCAGCCGCCTCCTGCACGTCCCCCGTGGGGATGTGCCTGCAACCAAGATACATGTCCTTGACCGAAATCGAACCGGAGACCCTTCAGTCCACAGACCGATGCTCTATCCACTGAGCCAAACCAGTTTTGGCTTGTTGAGGATTTTAGATCCATGTTCATCAGGGATATTAGCTTGTGATTCTCTTTCTTTGTCGTGTCTTCATCTAGTTTTGGAATTAAGATAATGAGGACCTTTTTAAAAGAACTTGGAAGTCTTCCTTCTTCTTGGATGTCTTGGAATAATTTGAGGACAACAGGTGTTAGTTCTTCTTTGAACATTTGGTAAAATTCCCCTGTAAATCTGTCAAAACCAGGGCTTTTGTTTGCTGATAGTTTTGTTTTGTTTCTATTATTGCTTGAAATTCATTGGCTGTTATTGTCTATTCAGGGTTTCTAATTCTTCCTGATTCAGTTTTGGAAGATTGTATTTTTCTAGGAATTAATGTTGTTCAGATTCTTGGCATGTAGTTGATCACAGTGTTTTCAAGCAATCCTTTGTATTTTTCTGGTGTCTGTTGTTACTTCACCTCTTTCATTAATAATTTTATTTATGTGGGTCTTCTCTCTTTGTTTCTTGATGAATCTGGCCAAAGGTTCATCAATCTTGTTTGTCTTTTGGAAGAACAAGCTCTTGGTTAGATTGATTTTTTTTTTTAGTTTTTATATAATTTATTTCTGCTCTGATAATTATTATTTCCTACCTTCCACTTACTCTCGGTTTTTATGTTCTTCTCTTTCTAGTCCTTTAAGTTGTATGGTTAGATAACTTATTAGCAATTTTTCTTGTTTCTTGAGATAGGCTCATAGTGCTATGAACTTCCCTCTCAAGACTGCTTTGACAGTGTCCCATAGATTTGGGTCATACACTAAGTTCCTAATAGTTCTCATTAAATTCTTTGTGCATCCTTATCACTATTATTTTGAACTCTGTAACTGATAAATTGTTTTTCTCCATTTCATTTAGCTATTTTTCTGGAGATTCCTCCTGTTCTTTCACTTGGAGCCTGTTTCTTTGTTTCCTTATTTTTTTCCCCCCCTGTTGCTTTGTGTTTATTTCTGTAAGTAAAAAAGACTGCTATGTCTTCCAGTCTTGGTGAAGTGCATTCTTGTGGGACCCAATGGTGTAGTCTCCTTGATCTTCTGAATTGGTTGCTCTAGGAGCTACCATGGGTTCTCCTATTGAATTAGATCTTGTAGAAAAGTCAGGTGGGTGCTTCCTCTCCTTCCAGTGCCTCAGCTCTTGCCTGGGTTTCTGGCAGCCCATTGTCAGCACCTCTTACTGTCGGGATTTACAAAACATAAAAAAAAGTAACAACAAAACAAACCCCAGCATCATTTGCCTTTTTATTCGTTCAGCATGGCTGACTCTCACTGGGCGGAGCTTCTGCCTATGCTTTCACCCAGCCATATGTCCAAGTCCGCCTGCTGCCAAGCCTAGCTGCTCATGCTCATGTGCAGATTTCTAGCACAGAGCTGTTCCACAGGTGGGAAGCAGGGTTTCTCTTCTACTCTCAAGGTTGGGAGAATCCTGCTCTTTCCCTGAAATACTCAGATTGGACGCCATCCTGCTTTCTGGGGAAATTTATTGGCAAAGGCAGAATCATTGCACAAAGACACAAAAATCCTTGCTCAGATTCATTGGTGGGTGGTCCTCTCAGGCCCCTCTACTGATCCAGAGTTCTACTGATCCAGAGTTCTACTGATCCAGAGTTCTGCTGAGCGGCCTCTCCACAGACACTGATCTAGGCCAGCTTCCCAGGCTGGTACGTATTGTAATCCCAGCTGAGGTGCGCAGCTGCTTGCCTTAGCTCACCCACTCATTGTCTTCTCCTGTCCTCTCTCCATGTTCCATGTTCCATGCTTGCAGTATTTCCTATCAGCCTTTTTCAGTGGGTTTTTCAAGTTGAATGTTCTGCAGATCAGCCACAAGTTTGGTCCCGTAATGGGAGCAAGTGGACGGAACTTCCTCAGACTGCAGCCATTTTTTCTACTCACAATGTGTTCATTCTTTTTGTCTCTTTGAGCAATGATTCTGCCTGCCAGTTAGGACAAAAAAATGTACAGTAATAAAAATTGAAACTCCAACATCCATATGCTCACATTGAAATTTAAGTAGATAAACTTAAATGTCAAAATGCTGAGATTAATGCCTTAATCCTCTGTTTACCCTTTAGTCACTTTTCAACATTAGGTTCCATGTGTTGAGCTTCTTTGTATACTTCAGGGTGAGAAAATGTGCCCCCATAACTCACTGCCTGGGCATCAAGAAAAGTGAAGTGTTTATGTATACCTGCCCATTTGTATGCATGTGTACAACATGCCTTTCATTCATTTGTTGACTCATTAACTCATTTGTTTTATGATTTATATTCCATTCACTTTTAAAAACTGAAAGGATACTACACACACACACACACACATACACACACACACACATATATATATAGAGAGAGAGAGAGAGAACTGACATTTTTTACATAAACATCTAACTAATCATACAAAATTTTAACATTTTATTTTGCCATCTGTGCATCATTTTAACATAATTTCAAGTCATTTTGCTATGTAAATTGTAAGCAATAGAGGATAGAACTCAAATCTAAGCAATATTCTTTGTTTTTAACTGTAAACATCATAGAGATTTTAACTGCTTAATAAGTACTTTGGGGTTATGAAAGAAGCAGCTATGCCTGCTAAAAGTATACTAGAACTGCATGCAGCAAGTACACAATGCATTTATGTTTATGATTCTAAAGTAAGGAAATAAATTTCATATGCTGGTAGAACTAACTTTATAGTAGGTATATATGATATTACAATATAAGTTATATAAGTAAGTAGAAGACCACTCTCACAGAACTGCAGATTTATACCTGGCCAGGGAACAAAGGTCTGTGGTGGTAACCTTCTCCTCCAGTGTAAGGTGATATGGTCTGGCTATGATGGTGAGCTACTTTACTAAGAGAGTTAGAAGGCTTAGAACTGGATGGGCAGCCTTGAACAAGTAAAGAGGCACACCTGTGTTAAAAGAGAGGCCGCCCTATAAAAAATGAAAGCAGTTCAATATTCTAAAGCAGTGTTGTGGCTACTTTTTCCAGGAAAATTATCCTTAATGCAGAATGAGTTTGATGAAAGCAGTCCTCTTATTGGGTGAGAGGTTGACCAAATGACCTCAAAATACTGTACTTTGCCAGTTCTAAGATTCTCCATATAAATGTGAGATGCTATATTCATTCAAGGAGTGGAAATGTTTAACACCAAAGAATTAAACCTCCACAGGATGGGCAGAATGACCATCACTGTCAGGCTAAACTAAAGACAAGCCAACACACATGTGAACATGTGGTCAAGGAAGACTGTTTCCTCAGGCTTTTGCAGCTTTTCTAGTTTGATACTTAAGAGGTTTTCAATCTTTTTCCTGCATATTTGGATACTGGTGGTAGGAAATAAGACAATGAAAGGAAAGGATTTGGGAGTTGAATTAAAACAAGCAACATAAAAATTGTCAAGGCAAAGTTCATCCAGTTTCTGGAGCACTCAGTAAGAGCTAGACATTACTAGAGAGTTACAGTATTTGAAAAACTCAGAGAGATTACTGTTTGTTTCAATGTCTTTGAAGTATTCTGAAGAGCAACAGAAAAGAAGCTCCTATGTTACAATTACTGTTTGTATAAAAATACAGTGAAATGAGAGAATTTAAGAGTGAACCACAAAAGGTCTTCATGAAGAAAGAATAATGTAAAGTTAATCAACCTATAATTTTTTATGATTCAAAACACATTTCTCTGAAAATGTTCCAATGTCTAAAACATTCATATCACTTCTCCAAATTTCAATATGCTAAGTTAGTAAGTCAAATTAGACTACATATATATTAAACATATATATGGGTCTGACTGCCAGCTAAACATTGACTGCACATAAAATTCCAATTTGGGAAATTCTTATAATTTTAATTAAGTATTTTTAATAAAAAATAATTTTATTAAAACTTTAAAATATAAGTAATGTTCTATTCAGACATCCAAATTCATGTAATTTGGAAAACTATTCAAACATCTGCTTCAAAAGCAGGCTTAGAAAATGATACCAAATCATTTCTCCATCCTCACTAATATTGTGTAAGTATTCTACAGAGGTTACTGGAAATGAACAAAAAGGGTTATAAGTTTTCATTAAATCACAAGCCATGGCTTGAGAAGATACCCAGTTATTTGTAGAGCTAATATGGTACCTGAAGGAGAAAGCTCAGGAAATCATTTTACAAATAGGAAAAGTAAATCTAGAAAGATAGGCAAATTACCCAGTAATACCCAGTGGGTTCGTGGTAGAGTCAGGCTCAGAAACTGAAGATGTGCACTCCTCTCTCCTGCAAACTTGTTCTCTCCCAGGACTTTGAATCAACTATTTTGGGTTCACTTGAAGTAACAAAAATTAATCTATATATGTTTGAAATGAAATCCCTGACAGAAGTGAAGGTGGGCAAAGGGGGTGAGGGGATGGGAACATCTGTAACAGTGTTAACAATAAAAATAAAGTTAAAAAAGAAATTTAACTTGTTACGGCATATTATAATTGACTAAGGCCCGGTGCACAAAATTTGTGCACGGGAAAGGGGTTTTCCTCAGCCCAGCCTCCACCCTCTCCAATATGAGACCCCTCAAGGGATAGCCCACTTCCCATTTAGGCCCAATCCTAGTGTGATCAGGCCTAAACAGGCAGTTGGACATCCCTCTCACAATACAGGACTGCTGGCTCCAAACTGCTCACCTGCCTGCCTTCCTGATTGCCCCTAACTGCTTCTACCTGCCAGCCTGATCAACCCCTAAACACTTCCCTGCCAGCCTGTTTGTCCCTAACTGCCCTCCCTTGCAGATCTGGTCACCCCTAACTGCCCTGCCTGCTGGCCTGGTCCTTCCCAACTGCCCTCCCCTGCTAGACATCTTGTGGTGGCCATCTTGTGAGCAGGAACTTTGACCACATGAGAGCAGGAACTTTGACCACATGGGGGCAGTTATGTTGTGTGTTGGAGTGATGACCAATCTGTATATTACTCTTTTATTAGATAGGATAGAGGCCTGGTGCATGGGTGAGGGTAAGCTGGTTTGCTTTCAAGGGTGTCCCAGATCAGGGTGGGGGTTCCCTTGGGGACATGGGGCAGCCTGGGCTAGGGGCCTGTGGTGGTTTGAAGACTGGCCATGTCCCCCAGAAATCCAAGTGGAGGCCCTGGTATTTGGGATTTATTTGTCTTCTACAATTAAAATTTGGTATCCCAGAATGGAAGCCTGGGCCAGCCAGGATGTATGAAAAACTTGGCTTCCTCCATCACCAGGGAAATTCAACCCTCCCTCCTGCTCACTGTGTGGCTGCAGCCATCTTGATTGGGGTTAATTTACATACTTGCTCCTGATTGGCTGGCAGGCATGGCTGGTAGGCATTGTTTGCCGGTTTGATGGAGTGATGGTTAATTTGCATATTACTACTTTATTAGATAGGATTTTCCAAAATCAATTAATACCTGTTAGAAAATAAATTTGGAGATTTATACAATAAGCTTTCTAAAGTACCATATGTTAAAAGCCAACCGTTTTATTGAGACATAATTATGTACCATATAATTCAATCATTGAAAGTGAAAAATTCAATGGTTTTAAGTGTATTTACAGAGTTGTAAATTCATCACAATTTTAGAATTTTCTTACCTCAAAGAACTTCTACTCCCCTTAGTCATCATACTCAAACCTCCATCTCACCACAGTTCCAGCCCTGGGCAACCATCTACCTCTGTCTCTATAGGTTGCCTACTTACAACATTTCACATAAAACAGAACTAGGACCAAACAATATGTGGTCCTTTATAACTAGTTAAAGCCATTTTTGTAAAGACCTAAAAGCAAATCTGTATTCAGAAACATTTCTTTAAATCTTTGCTCTCTTCTCTTTTTAAGTAATCTGGGTGACTTTGCAAAGTGAGTTCAAACTTTATTTTCCCCATTTCTGAAAATGTGGTTTTACTTTTATCATCAGGAACATAATAAATGTTTTGCCATACTGTCACTCTCCCAGAAAACTAAACTGTTCCAAAGCCATTACATATTATTTTGTGACCCCTGCTGGCTAAATATAATAATGTGTTTCAAAATTCACCCCTTAGAACTCTTTTTCCTGTTTTAAATCAGAAAATAATTACCAGAGCTCATGACTTTAAATTAGCACAAAATGTAATTAAATTTGTTTGTTGAATGTAGGATCTTATTAAAGAAATTATACAATTTTAAGTTAGACCAAAAGCAGTAATAAAAACCCTGTCTAAAATTCTTGTCTTCTTAATTTTTTTTTGTTTTTCTCAATAAAAATAATTAATTCTAAATAATATCATTTTAATCTTAACAAAAACATGAAATCTGAAATCACTTTCATTAATGTTCAAAAGAATAAAATGCATAAGAGATGAAGATTTTAATAAACAATGTGAGACTACAAATTGAAATGGGAAAAATATATAAAACTTCAATGACATAGAACTGTAAAATGATTTTAGTACAGTTATTAATATAGTTATTACTTTTTTAGTATTTTACAAATTTAAAATTAAATATTTAATGGTTAGTGACTACTTTGCCTATCTGTCTTTCCTTTGTTTGTTAATTAAAATAGAGACACAATGATAGAAAATAAAATTCATAAACAACTTTCTATGGTCTTCATAACAGCTTTGTGCTCTAGCTTCATAAACATTCAAATTCCATAATCCTAGCAACAGTGCTTCAAAATATATGCTTAAAAGTCTGGGACCTTTAGCCATTTTTAAAGCCATTATCTCTACACAGAAAGTTTCAGAAAGTTTCAGAAGTAAATAATTGATTTAACATTAATTACTCTCAATTTCTCTCCTGGTTTTCAAAAAGGAGAACTAACATCATGTAGAGCAGATGAATGAGTGTATTTTATTAAACTTTTATGTTATTTCTATATCCTGGGTAAGTTTACAGGGGTACTTCATTTTATTTTATAGAGATTTTAAAACATACCCATGTACTATCTAAACCAAAGAGTTTTTAAAAAAATCAGTTTACTTGTAAATAACTAAACCTTTTGAGTTAAAGGGTGTAAATGGGTCACTATATTTTTAAACAAATATTTAAAAATTAATTTTAAAAATTAATTTATAATTCTAATACATTTTACAATCACTTACGTATAAGTAACAAAGCTTTTGAATTAAAGGGTACAAATTGGGTTACTGTACTTTTTAAAATAAATATTATTATTAAAACTAGATGTCCGGTGCACAAATTTGTGCATGGATGGGGACCCTCTGGGTGGCCTGCAGGGATCAGGCTGAAACCTACGGTCCAACCTGATAAGAAGAGGCTCCCACTGCCACAGCAGCACTTGCCATCCATGAGGCCTGCATCTGGTTCCATGCCAAGGGGAGTGGCTTGTGAGATCAGGCTAAAACTGGATCTCCAACATCTCCCAAAAGCTCCTAGTTTGCAGTTACAAAAGGGCACAGGTCAGGTCAAGGGATCCCATCAGTGCATGATCAGGCGAGAGAGACTGCAGGAGGGCTGGCTCCAAGGCATATCCTGCCCATCTTGCTCAGTCTTGATTGGCTGGACCCCAGCAGCAAGCTAACCTACTGTTCAGAGCATCTTCCCCCTGGTGGTCAGTGAACATCACAGAGAGTGGTTTAAGAGCCTTAGCATATCATTAGTGTATTATGTTTTGATTGGTTGTTCTGTAGTTCTGCTGTTTCAGTCTATTTGCCTAGTACCCTTATATAGGATATTTTAAATGTATAAATAAGATATGGGTAACAAATTATGTCCTTTGGAAAATACAGAGTTTTTATATAGTGAAAAATAAAAAGAAAGGATTTTGCATTAGACAAATCAGGCTCAGGAAACCCTGAGCTTTGAACACTTCAAACCAATGGACCCCATCATCTGCTGGAAGTGAGAGGAAGGGCAAGGAAGTATGTCTTCACCCATCACTGCAAAGGAGAAATATCCTTTTCAGGACTACCACAGGACTTATGTGTAAATCAAAACTGGATGAGGGCATTGTGTTTACATTGGTCATTATGTCATAGTTAAAGTGTATTTCCATACTCAGTATTATAGATGCCTCTTTGAAATGGTAAAATTTTAATACAGAAAATAATTCTGGGTGGGTTTCCTTCATAATTATATATCATTGCCTACAAGATTGATCCAAGACACTGCTCCCTAAGTAAAACCTTCTCACATATTTCTGATCTATAAAGAATATTAGTTTATCTTTGCACATTTCCTGTGCTTTTTATTCAAGTGAAGGTGACCTTTATTTCTGTGCTATTGAATCCTTTATTTTTACTTTGTCAAGTAGTCAGAGAAACTTAAAATGTTGGAAAAACATTCTCTAAGTATTTTTATTTATTTACGTTGCATTTTGTAAAAAACTAGCTCAAGCCATCTTTCCTATATAAGAAGAAATAAAAAATTAGAGAATTATTTATTTTATAGGCCTGGTGATGCTAGATGATCAGTTAACTAAAAGGGGCTAATGAGAATGGGAGACCTTGTCTTAAAGGAGCTCTACTTCTCCTCAGAAAAAAGCCAGTTTTTATGCACAACCACAGCAGACTTTGATAAACTCAGCCTCTTGGTCCTTGGATATATCTGTACTCAACTCTATGAAACACTGAAACACGTGTTCAGCAGAAATCTGATCAATCCCCAAGATGGCAGAGGTAAGGGAGAAAAGACAAAAGCCTGTTGGTAACAAAAGCAGACAATTCAGAGCAGTCTCCAAGCACATTTTCTTAGAGTAAGGGAGACTTTAGAAATTAATAGGATAGATGCTTTTGATAAAGTGCATTGCTAGGAGACTGACTTGGGTCCAATTACTTGGCTGAATGTGCACAGCCCTCTTTAGAGCAGCCTAGGGCACCAACACAGCCCTGTGTCCCTGTACTCCACCAGACACCTGGAGCCCCATGCTAACAGTGGCCAGACACTGCGGACTCAGAGAGATTCTGGTTTCTGTGCTGGTGTTTCTGGGGTTATAACTTCATTTCTTCTGTCCAGGTTTGTTATTCGCTTCTCTGTCTTGGACAAACTCCATCACGTGGAGACACTGAGACAAATGGTAGTTAACAGGCCCTTCTGCCCTGGGGAGGCAGCATTCTTAAGGGCAATTGGGGAGATTCTGAAACAGTTATTAATTATCATGATTAGATCTTCTTTAATTTCTTTCATTTTTGCAGTGTGTTATGAACCAATGAAATGTGTGAATATGATGTTTCATGAAAATCTTCTTTAAAATATTCCATTAACATTTTAAATGCATCTACTTACATGAAAAGCCCTATATCCCATTATATTTATTGAGAAACCTATTTTTATTTCCTGGAAAACTTTCAACCTATACCCTTAGTTCCATTCTCTTACACTTCACTCTCTGTAGTATCACAGGATGGGGCTTGACAATATCTAGGATAATAAGGTTTATTGGGAAGGCTCAGCTGTAACAAGAATATTTCCCCCCTGCTTTTCCCTTAACAGATAAATAATATGGGGAGGAAAATAGAAAAGACCTTTGAGAAAGACCACTCCTCAGGGCTGGTGCTGCAGTTTTCCTCCCTCCAATTGAATTACCATCTCCTAAAATTAGACATGTGCCTTCTAAACAAACTCTCTGGACTCCCAGGGCCATTTCAACATTCCCAAATCCCAGAACTTCCCCTGCCTATTCAACAGAACTGGCAAGTCAAGGAATAGAATGAAGTCACCATTATGAAAATCATGCTGCAGTTTCCAAGAATAAGTAAGCATTTGACAAATCCATTGTTAATTTGTGAAAAAGTCCAGTGTTGGATTTAAACTAGACTCTTTAATTACACATTATATGTTTGTTACACATTCCAGATCACAGGTGCACTTCACAAACTTGCACTGATTTCACACACACAAAGAATCACCTGAATATATGTATTTATGTACATATATGAAAAACTACTATAGTTGATTTATTCAGACTTTGTCAAAAATATCAAAGTAGTTTATAAATACCATTTTAACAGAAAATAATTTTTTTTAAGTAACATACAACAAAACACTAGGATCTTGAGATACTTTAAATTCTGGTGGAAAATACTGAATAAATTATTTCTATTAAAAAAGTCCCAGCATATGAATGAAAAGTAAAATATGAACAATAAATATTTTAGTAAATGTTACCCACAAGTCTTTTAAACTGTATTTTAATCTTTAGATGGTATAATCTAAAAACTTCTCAATTTTAGTAGTAAAACTTATAAATAAAATACAAAAAAAAAAACTGAAGTGAGAAAGAAATTGCATTAGCTATATTTAATGCCATTTTAAAAGCTGAGTCAAAATTGAATGTCAAAGAGTCAACATTTGTTATATATGTGCTCAAGCTCGTTAAAGCCTGCATGGAGTGCTAAAATACCCCATAGGGATGTTCAAATAGTGATGAAGTGAGTGGTTGGAAAATGCAATTCATGTTTCCAATAGTCAACAATGTTGTGCCACATCGATCATGAAATACCTAGAGCGAATCTTGCTTTTCAGTTTTTAGCCACAGCATCATCTCTGTTTACTTTCGGTATTTACATCTCACAGTGTGTTTCACAATTTCCTTTGAAGCAAAAGTTGGAACATTTGAAAGAGAAGAGAGTGAGATCAGGCAGTTCTGCTTGGCTAGCTTTAGTCAGTCTGAAAGAAGTTATCTATTTCTGAGGTGGCTGAGAGGCCAGGGAACATCTGGACCCAAGGCAGGACAGGGAAGTGAAACAGCTTCTTAGCCCCTCCTATCTGTTTACTGTTCTTCCCTAATTTTATATGAGGGGAAGAGAGAGAGGAAAGGCTTCCTTATTTTGGCAAAAAGCAAAATTTCAGGCAGAACTTCAGTCACATATTAAAATGTAAATGCAAAACAAATACCACCGCCAAATAAAAGTAATTTTGGGGTTGTCATTATTTTGGATTGTTATTGTGTTTCTTCTTTTTTCCTTAATTAAGAAATAAAGAGACAAATGTTACAATGATAGAAAATATACACATTTTCTTATAATTTATTTTCATATCCAAGGAAATAAGTGGGCACATCCAATATAATAAAGAGGTAATATGCAAACTGGACATTACCCATCACTCGAACACACAAGATGGCCACACCCATGTTTTCAAAGATGGCTGCCCCCATGTGGACACAAGATGCCAGCATAGGAGGGCAGCTGGCAGAGACCAGGCCTGCAGGGGAGGGCAGTTGGGAGCAACCAGACCTTCAGGGAAGAACGGTTGTGGGGGACCCAGGCCTGCAGGGGAAGGCAGTTAGGGATGATCAGGCCTGCAGAGAAAGGCAGTTAGGGGTGACCAGGCTAGCAGAAGAGGGCAGTTGGGGGCGACTGAGCCTGCAGGGAAGGACAGTTGTGGGGGACCCAGGCCTGCAAGGCAATGCAGTTGTGGGAGACCAGGCCTGCAGGGGAGGACAGTTGGAGACAATGAGGCCTTCAAGGGAGTAGTTAGGCGTTGATCAGGCTGGCAGGGGAATGGTTAGGGGATGATCAAGCTGGCAGACAGAAACAGTTAGGGGCAATCAGGCAGGCAGGCAGGCGAGCATTTGGGAGTCAGCAGTCCTGGATTGTGAGAGGAATGTCCAACTGCCCATTTAGGCCCAATCCCACTGGGCAGTTGGACATCCCTTGAGGAGTCCCAGATAGGAGAGGATGCAGGTTGGGTTGAGGGACACACACCCCTCTGCTGTGCATGAATTTTATTCATTGGGCTTCTAGTTACTCATAACATAGCAAACACTTACTTCCCTAATCATCCTCCTCCTTAAAGCAAACATTTCAGCATTCTGGTCACTCTAAGTAAGGCTGTGATTGATTTCCATCATAACCTCAGCTTTGGGGGTTGAGACTAATTTGTTAAGAGAAGCTTCAAAGACCAGAAACTTTCTTTTTTCAAAAAGTTTTTTTTTATTATTTTCCAATTATAGTTTACTTTCAATATTATTTTGCTTTGATTTCAGTTTAATGATTAGACAGTCATATACTTTACACAGTGTTCCCTTTGATATTCCCCATAGCAACTATTACCATACATAGTAATTACAATATTATTGAATATATTCCCTATGCGGTACATCCCCCAGCCATTTTGTACTATCCCTTCACCTCTTTCACCCAAAACCCAAATCATCTTTCCTCTGGCAACCATCAGTTCTCTCTCTGTATATGTGAGAAAGGGCTGAAACTTTCATGTCAACCCTCAGTTAACACAATCAGTACACCCACTCTAGAGAACACTACAGTATTTTTTGCAGTAGTGTAATTCTCAAGGAAATAGTGCAAAATCTAAACAAGAACAGATTCCATGCACAGGTCCAATTCAATAGAACACTTGAGCAGAAAATGGAGAGTTAGGAAAAATTACAATTTAATGAAGAATTAGGCCTAGTCTTTCTGGGTCTGTGGATTTGTATGGTCTGAACATGTGTCTCCCCTGGTACATAGCTGTATACCTTTCATGACCACTTTGTTTTGCTACATGCATAATGATAATAACAGCTTCCACTAATTTACACAGTAATCAAGATGTCATTGTCCCCATTTTACAGATGAGAAATGACATAATGAACTCAAGTCACCCAACTTGTATGTAACTGTGTCATTTCTGTTTTATTCTAAGCTCATGTGTTGCAAATACATCTCATTGTTAAATGGTAAAATTGGAAGGGGTATCCAAACTGATCACTAAGGTTATCTATTTTTAAATCTGTAGCACAGAAACAAAAACTCTGGAGGTTATAAAACATGCATGACTATGTAACATATTATGGTTGAGTAAGAGTTCTCTTTCATGGTGAAGGAATTCTCTCTTTAGACTGCTGTCTGTAAAATGCTTATGAATCTACTAAATGAAGTTCACCTTCTGGCTAAGATGGCAGCATTGGGGAACCTAAGCTGCTGCCTCACACAACAATTTCAAAATTACAACTAAAAGAGAGAAGAGACACAATAGAGAAACACAGGAAAGCTGGCTGAGTGAAAATTCTACAACTAGAAGGAAAGAGAGGTACTCAGGATGACTCAGAGGAGCAGTAAAAAACTGAGGTACTGAGACATGCTCCTGGAGAGGATGGGCGGAAGAGGGTCTGTCTGGTTTCCTCTAGCAGGAGGAAGACGGAAAATCCCAACTCCATTGAACCCCACTTCTGCTTGCACTGAACTCCAGCTCCAGGCAAAAGTCATACGGGGGAGTCTGGACTGCTGTAAAAAGGAAAGAGTGCACGGAAACTTAGAGGAGCCATGAAAGACAGAAGTCTGGAGCGCACAGAAAGTGCGCACACATAGTGCTGACTGCTGATTGTGCCTGGCTTCCTCTAGTGCAGTGGTTCTCAACCTATGGGTCGCGACCCCTTTGGGGGTGGAACGACCCTTTCACAGGGGTCGCCTAAGACCAGCGGAAAACACCTATTTCCCATGGTCTTAGGAACCAACAGACTGCTCCTCGGTGTAGCAAAGTGTAGCAATGTAGTTTACTGTTGTCATATGAAGACTGTTACCCATCCTACACCACGATTCAAGACAAAATTTCATTTATTTGTAATTAGAAATAAATATTTCACAATATATAATTACATATTGTTTTTGTGATTAACCCCTATGCTTTAATTATGTTTAATTTGTAACAATGAAAATACATCCTGCATATCAGATATTTACATTACAGTTCATAACAGTAGCAAAATTACAGTTATGATGTAGCAACAGAAATAATTTTATGGTTGAGGGTCACCACCACATGAGGAGCTGTATTAAAGGGTCACAACAGCACTGAAATCCAGGCCCAACTGCACTGAACCCCAGTTTCGGGCGAGACCCTGGGGACCCAGACTCATACGAGTTCCCAGAGTGCACAGAAACTCAGGGGGACCAGAAAGGCAGAGATCTGGAATCTCACGCCAACACACACATGAAAGGCAAAAGTCTGGAGGCAAGCGAGCATGCACAGACACAGCTGATCCTCACAACCAACTGGCTTGGTGGTCAATTCCCGCCCCCGCCCCGCCCCCCCTGGCACATGATACTAACAACAGTCAAGAATTAACTATAAGACTGTACACACAGTTCACAAAGGGGTGCACCAAGAGTGTCCACCTCAGGTAACTGGGGAGGCAGAGTGACTGGACCATATAGGACACCTAGCACACAAAGCTACTCTACCACCTCAGGGAAGCAGTTAAAATGTGGAGACAAAAGAACAGAGCACAAACCAAAGAAATGGAGGAAAACAAACGACTGGATATAGAGTTCAAAACCACGGTTATAAGGTTTTTTAAGAATTACCTAGAAAAAATGGATAAATTTAGCGAGACCCAAGAGGAGATAAAAAAAAAAAAAGGGCTAACTAGAAATTAAACTGACTGAAATAAAAAATATTAAACAGAGTCCCAACAGCAGACTAGAGGAAGGCAAGAATCCAGTCAAAGATTAGAAATATGAAGAAGCAAAAAACACTCCACTGGAAAAGCAAAAAGAACAAAGAATAAAAAAATGTGAAGATAGTGTAAGGAGCCTCTGGGACAACTTCAAGCATATCAACATCAGAATTATGGGGATGCCAGAAGAAGAGAGAGAGCAAGAAACGGAAAACCTATTTGAAGAAATAATGACTGAAAACTTCCCCCACCTGGTGAAAGAAATAGACTTACAAGCCCAGGAAGCACACAGAACCCCAAACAAAAGGAATCCAAAGAGGACTACACCAAGACACATCATCATTAAAATACCAAGAGCAAAAGACAAAGAGAGAATATTAAAAGCAGCAAGAGAAAAGCAGTTTATTAACTACAAGGGAGCACCCATCCGATTGTCAGCTGATTTCTCAACAGAAACTATGCAGGCCAGATGGGAGTGGCAAGAAATATTCAAAGTGATGAATATCAAGAACCTACAACCAGCAAAGCTATCATTCAGAATTGAAGGTCAGATAAAGAGCTTCACAGATAAAAATAATCTAAAGGAGTTCATCACAACCAAACCAGGATTATATGAAATGCTGAAATAAGAAGAGGAAGAAGAAAATGGTAAAGGTAAAAATTATGAACAACAAATACATATCAACAAGTAAATCTAAAAATCAAGTGAATTGAAAATCTGATGAACATAATAAACTGGTGAATATAATAGAATTGGGGCATAGAAAGGGAGTCGACTGATAATTCTCAGGGGGAAAGAGGTGAGGGGTGGTGCAGGGAGAGATTCGACAAAAATCATACACCTATGGATAGGGACAATGTGGAGGAGGTAAGGGCAGAGGGTGGGGTGGGAGCCAGGTGGAGAGGAGATGTGGGGGGAAAAAAGAGAAAGAATAGTAATAATCTGAAAAATAAACATTTACTTAAAAAAATAAAAAGAAAATCAGATGAACTAGCATGATTCATGTAGACCTTCTGACACACATAGTGCCACTCCTCTCCTCCTACAATGGATGAGTAACCGTATGTAAAGCTATATTAATGATAAGAAAAGTTGATGAAAAATGCATGAAAACACACATCGGATTCTCTTAGAAGACCCACATAAAAGACTCTTCCATGGACACAGGGATATTTTAGAATTCACAAGTAGCACAGACTGTTTTTCTATCATCGAGTATTCAGCCAATGCTACTTTCATTCCCAAGAGTATTTTGAAGGGAATCCATGATATCTGAGAACTTTTGCTGTTAACCATTTAATCACACAACACTCAAAAGATACTACTTTCAAAAGACACTTTGTATCTAAGAACTTTCTGCTGTTTTATGCAACTTCTCCTTTTAGAACTCAAGTCCTATTAGACAGCAGGCAGAAAAAGGCATTTCTTCCCTTATTTTTCCATTCTAAATTTGGTATATGAAATATGATCTTCAAACTTCCTGAATATTAAAGTGGCTGGCTCTGGTTCAAATTGATTAGAAAACAGCTGAATTATAGGGCAAAGGTAGAAAAGGGTACAGATGGAAGTAGCCTTTGATCATTTATGAATTAGCTGACTGTCTTGAAAACAATTCTACTCCCTTGGCCTGTTTCTTCAATTTTAAGATAAAACAGGTTTGCTATAGTATATTTAATCCCAGAACTTGAATTTCCAAATTTTGTGATTCAAACCCAGTGCTCTCTGACACCTACATGTGACTGTGTGGTTCCTGAATAAAACCTAAGAGGGAGAACTAGCAGCAAAATGGTCTGGATCCAAATTACTTGGACCAAATTTGAAGTATCTCTGGGTTATAGATTGCCCCAGCCCTCACTTGTTCCCTTTAGGTTGCTAGTTTTGCAATGCTCCAAAAAGCTCAAGAGGAGAGGAAGGAAGTGACAGGTGTTAGGTTAGTAGAGAAGAGTGACAAGAGACTTTGACTTTATCTATATGCTTTACTTATATAAATAATAAAATAAAGTATATTTTAACATATTTGTTAGTCTTGAAAGGCGAGCACTTGAATTTTTATTATATTATTTTCAGCATTGTATTTATTTTGAATAGAAAAGGCAGCAAAAAAAACATTAAACAAAATATTTTTTAAATTTTTTAAGATTTCCTGAATTATATTAACAAATTTAGAATATTTGAAATTAGTTATGTGCTTTATTTTTCTATTCCTACATCTTTAAATAAATTGAATATTTCTGCTCTGGGGAAAAGATGGGAAAATTCAGAAATAACAAAGTAGTGTTTGCAACTGAAGTGATATTTTGTTTTACTGCATCAGGCAGAATGGATACAAAATTTTCCCAATTCCTCAAATTCTCTATTGTCAATCTCTTTTATTGTCAAACCAACTCCAGAAAAATTATAATTCCATCAAGATAAACACAATTCAGTATATTTATTCTTGCATTAATTTCTGGTTGGGAGGAAATTGATATCCTGGTCTTAAATGATTAGTTGTAAACATTTTTGTACAAAATGTGCAGGTACATAAGATGCATATCAAGCTTAGAAGAAAAAAAAATTTAAATATATTTTTTATTGGTTTTTTACAGAGAGAAAGGGAGAAAGATAGTCAGAAACATCGATGAGAGAGAGACATCGATCAGCCGCCTCCTGCACGCCCCCTACTGGGGATGTGCCCACAACCAGGATACATGCCCTTGACAGGAATCAAACCTGGGACCTTTCAGTCCGCAGGCCGACACTCTATCCGCTGAGCCAAACCGGTTTTGGCAAGAAATAATTTTTTTAAAAATTTAACCTGTACTACAGGTGATTTTAAATTCCTAGATATGCAGTATAATCTCTTAACTGTAAAAGAAAAGTGTCAAACCACAATGTCAAAATAAAAGATTTAGTGGTTAATATGAACATATACTGGGTAACAAAACGGGGCATATTTGCTGGAAAATTGTCTCACACCATTCACAGGAACTGCAACAACAGAAAATATTATTCTGTTCTAGTTAATATCAGGAACTAAGCAGCAAGTCATATTATCAAATAACTTTGATTGACTTCTGAAAGAAAACCTGAAAGGCAAATATAGCAGTAAAAGCTTATACAAGTAAGCAGCAAAATAAAAGTTTGAATAAATAATTAAACAGGTGGTTATAGCATATGTACACAAAAAAATTTTAAGTAGCACAGAATATAGAAAAATAATTTTGAAGGAAATATAACATCATGCTTCTGTATAATTGAAAGTATATTCAACCTTAATATTAATACAAATAAGAAAAGTGAATAAATAATGTATTCCAACCAAAACTGATATTTCAATAACTGTCACTGTGCATATACAATAGGTAGAATAATCATGAAGAAAAAAGTATCAAAAGTTTCCACTTTAATTCTCACAACCTAGAAAACCAGCCTCTTCAAAAGTAGGGAAACTACCCTCCCAACCTCCTCATTGGAAATCCATTCTGACTGCTGAAATCCAGATGATTCTCTTTCATCATCACTGGATTCTCTCTGCTGAACACTAAGCCAGTAATATTTTCAAACAATAAATTATTCTCATCATGTTGGAGGCATTGCTAATTCCACATTTTCAGAAATTTTACCACATTTTCAGAAATTCAGTCAGCATTTCATGAAGTCTTAAATCACTTCTACATTGTCAGAGAGCCACTTCCTTCCCCTGTCAGGGTCAATTTAGAAGCCCAGGCTTGCTCCCACCTGTTTCATTCCTTCTTCCCAAATCCTTAAATCCCACAAAGAATCACATCTGAAACACAATGACCTTATCCAATCAGGATTACAGCTAAACAAGTGTATCCTCCCAACACTTGGCACAGACTAGAGTTGAGATTTTAAAAAGCTTCAAAGGTTGTCTGGATCTCTCTTCCTCTATTAACAATTTCACTCCATCCACATTTATCCATCATTTATATGGAAACAAAGATAAATTTTATTTGGTATTCTTCTGGTACAATATTTCTTCTTATAATTAGACACGATGGCCTTTCATGAAATTGGCTTAACATAATGAGACAACTCTATAGGTGTTTTCTTATTTCCAAAAGTTCTAATTGACACAAATTACATCTCTCTTTTTTTGTGTGTAGAATGCACAATTATACACATTTGAGTGAGAAAACTTCTAGACACATGGGAGAGTCAAGGAAACTTGTTAGACCACAAAGCAATACCGGATTTTAAATGGCATTTTAGTCTCAGTGACTTCTGAGATTTCTTATCTTTTTTACTTTCTTATATATTTTGTACCTGGTAATATAACCAAAGAAACTTTGGTTATATTTACCATCTATAAAAAGCAAAAATTAGCTTTTATTCCTAACATCATAATTTATTTATTGAAGTTGATGGTTTCAACTTAATATGCAATTAGTACATTTTGTGCTACCTATCAACTCCTTATAATCTATAGCAGTGGTTCTCAACTTCCTAATGCCATGACCCTTTAATACAGTTCCTCATGTTGTAGTGACCCTAGCCATAACATTATTTTCATTTAAAAAAAATAAATCTTTATTGTTCATATTATTACAATTGTTCCTCTTTTTACCCCCGTAGTTCCCTTCCACCCAGTTTCCACCACAACCTCTGCCCTTACCCCTCCCCCACTATCTTCACCCATAGGTGTATGATTTTTGTCCAGTCTCTTCCCGCACTCCTACATCCCTTTTACCCTGAGAATTGTCAGTCCACTCCCTTTCTATGCCCCTGATTCTACTATGCACACCAGTTTTTTCTGTTCATCAGACTTTTTAGTCACTTGATTTTTAGATTCACTTATCACTTTGTTTTCATAGTTTTTATCTTTACCTTTTTCTTTTTTTTATCTTCTTAAAGAATATTCTTCAACATTTCATGCAATAGTGGTTTAGCTTTTTCTTATCTGGAAGCTCTTTATCTAACCTTCAATTCTGAATGATAGCTTTGCTGGGTAAAGTAATCTTGGTTGTAGGTTCTTGCTATTCATTACGCTGAATATTTCTTGCCACTACCATCTGGCCTGCAAAGTTTCTGTTGAGAAATCAGCTGACAATCGGATGGGTGCACCCTTGTAGGTAATTAACTGTTTTCTCTTGCTGCTTTTAATATTCTCTCTTTGTCTTTTGCTCTTGGCATTTTAATTATGATGTGTCTTGGTGTGGTCCTCTTTGGATTCTTTTTATTTGGGGTTTTGTGTGCTTCTCAGACTTGTAAGTCTATTTCTTTCACCAGGTGGGGGAAGTTTTCAGTCATTATTTCTTCAAATAGGTTTTCAGTATCTTGCTCTCTCTATTCTTCTGGCACCCCCATAATTCTGATGTTGGTACGCTTAAAATTGTCCCAGAAGCTACTTACACTATCTTCAAATTTTTGGATTCTTTTTGCTTTTTGCTTTTCCAATTCAGTGTTTTCTGCTTCTTTGTGTTTCAAATCTTTAACTTGATTCTTGAGTCTCTCTAGTCTGCTGTTAGGTCTCTGTAGAATATTTTTTATTTCAGTCAGTGTATATTTAATTTCTAGATGGTCCATTTTCATCTCCTCTTGGGTCTTGCAAAATTTATCCATCTTTTCTAGGAAATTCTTGAAAAACCTTATAACTGTCATTTTGAACTCTATATCCAGTCGTTTGTTTTCCTCCACTTCTTTTGTTTGTGATCTGTTCCTTTTTCTCCACATTTTTGTTGCTTCCCTGAGTTTGTAGAGTAGCTTTGTGTGCTATATGTTCTATATGGCCCTGTAGCTCTGCTTCTCCAGTTACCTGAGGTGGACACTCTTGGTGCACCCCTTTGTGTGCTGTGTGCAAAGCCTTTTTGTAGTTAAGTCTTGATTGTTATTAGTATCACTGGGGGGAATTGACCTCCAGGCCAATTGGCTGTGAAGATCAGCTGTGTCTATGCCAGGAGAACTTTTGTGCTGGAGTCAGCCTTATGAGACAGGACTTGCAAAATTGCAAAAGCCTCTGTGCTCAGCTTGGGTGGGGCAGAGTCTCAGGGCTGAGAAGATAGCCTTGGCTTCCCATCAGCACTGCCCTATGAGGCTCCTGGGTCTCAGTATCACTCAGTAATCACTGCAGTCCTCTCTGCATGCACTCATGCGCGCTCCCTCAGATCTCTGCCTTTCATGGCTCCCCTGAGGTAGTGTGCACTCTAAAGATCAGTATGAGTCTGGGTCCCCAGGATCTTGCCCAAAACTGGAGTTCAGTGCAGTTGGGATTGGAGTTCAGCACAGTTGGGAGGTTCAGTCTTCTTCCCACTGAAGAAATCCTGTGGCACAATCAGCAGTCAGTCCTCTCTGTGTACACGTGTGAGCCTCCAGACCTCTACCTTAGTGGCTCCCCTAAGTTTCCGTGCACTCCTTTCCCTAACAGTCCAGACTCTCCTTTTATGAGTCTTGCCCAGAACTTGAGTTCAGTGCAGTCGTAACTGGGGTTCAATGCAATCAGGAGTTTCATTTCCCTCCCGCTAGAGGAAGCCAGCCAGGCACTCCACCTCCTGTCCTTTCCACAAGCATGTCTTCATACCTCAGTTTTTTTGCAGCACCTCTGAGTCTCTATGAGCCCCTCTCTATCCTTCTAGCTGTAGAATTTCCACTCAGCCAGCTTTCCTGTGGTTCAGGATGATGTCCATTCTTTCTTTTAGCTGTAGTTTTGAAATTGTTGTGCAAGGCAGCAGTTTAGGTGTTCACTTATGCTACCAGCTTGGTTTCTCCTCCTCCCTAAAACTGTTTTCATTACTACTTCATAACTGTAATTTTGCTACTGTTATGAATCATTATGTAAATATCTATGTTTTCTGATGGTTTTAGGCTCACAGCAGCAGTTCTCAACTTGTGGATCATGACCCACAGGTTGAGAACTGGTAGCAAGGTTGCCTAAGACCATTGAAAAACACTGATATTTACATTACGATTCATTGAGAGTAGCAAAATTACAGTTATGAAGTAGCAAAGAATATAATTTTATGGCTGAGGGTCACCACGACACGAGGAACTGTATTAAAGGGTCAGGGCATTAGGAAGATTGAGAACCACTGATCTATAGCAACAACAAAAAAGTTGATCCATCTGTCTATTGTTACCAATAATTGTTCATACATTTTTATTTTAATAGCCACTGAATTCTCTAATTTTTTTTATCTAATATTGAAATTTATAAAATGGTGTTATTTTGGCCATGTAGGAGATGGTTTTTGTTGTTGTTTTTGTGCTGTGATAGCTACCAGCTTCTTACTTCTCTTCTAGATTTCTAGAAGTCTTATTATTTATTCTGGTTTCAGTGGACAAAATGGCACTCAGCAACCTCATTCCTAATTTATTTTACTAAATAATTAATATGTAGCAATGCTTTCATTGTGTTTGAGCCATGGGACAGTGTACCAACAAATATACAATTAAAATCTGAAAGGAATTAGCAAAATTATACTTATGGAGGAGAAGAAAAATGGCAGCGGAATAGACAGATGTGTCCCAAGCCTTGTCCCTGAGCAGAGAGAGAATAGCTGAGGGTCACACTGGCAGTGTTTGTTGTCGATTTAAGGGATACTAAATTCCAGGAGAAGGTAGGAGACTGGTGGACGAGGCTCCCCTGACCAGGTAGCCCCCACTGCTACAGGGCTTTTTTCCCAGAGCCACCAGCATGGGTGCAGAGACCACACTATATTGAAGGGGAAAGTGGAGGTTTATGGAAATCTGAAAATCTACAGTTGCGCCACCCACTGAACAGCTGCAAACCCCAGAACACCGGTCCCCAATTGGCGCAAGCACTCAGACTCAGAGGAGCTCCACATGTGACATGGAAAGATCATATTTCACCTGGGATAAGGTGAGGTCTCTGGTCCTACAGAACAGAAAGGCATGCATTGGGACCTGGAGGACCGGAAAAATCTGCATCTAGAGAAATCTGTGGCTGTTGGGCAGGGCCTGATCCATGAATGGGGAAGGGGGACCTCAGAGCTGTTAATAGAGGGGATCTCTAGAAAGCACACCATTTTCATCTGATGCAGAAGGACTGCCTGGGAGTTATTAAAGTGTGCTGGCTGCTTGCGCAGGAACTGGGAAAGGGGACTGCGCAGACTTGCACTCTTTTCTCTTCAGATCTTTGCTTCTGATTGCTAAGTGCAATACAAAGGATCACCCAGTAGGGGGCACCCTGGGAGATTCCAAGAGAAAGTTGTTTTTCTGAAGTATGGGGATCAGAGCGGGTAGTGACCAACAGAGAACCAGCTCTGGTGCAGTCCTATCCCACAAACCAGTATTGAATGCCACAGGGAAATCAGGATCTAGCACAGGCTAGAGAGGACCTATAGTCTCTGAGGTCAATCCCAAAACACTACCACTTAGGGGCCGACTCACAAATTGACTCTTATGTAATCTCAAAAGAATAAAAAGATTAAAACACATTGCTGAAATAAAAACCAGTGGAACACAGGGAACTGCAATATTGTCCCTAATGGGAAATAGGCGTGCCAAAGAGATCAACTGAGGAAGTTAATGAACTTCACTACTATGCATTCTATTTTTTTAATATTTTATTTTTTAATATTTTATTTTTTCATCTTTTACTTAAGAAACTAATTTTTCCTCACTTCATTTTATCTTTTTAATTATTCATTTTTATATTCAATCAGTATTATTACTACTATCATTTTATCTTTTTGAAAAAAAAGTGTCATTTTATTTTCTCTTTATTTTGCTTTGGGATTAGAATTCTACATTCTAATTTCATCTTTGCTTTAGCATCACCTTATTGGTGATTATTAACATCATGAATACATTTCTGTTCAGTGCCTTGTGTGCTGTACCGGGTCGTGTTGTAGCTTGTGCCTTTGAATCAATGTAGGAGAGAGAACTACATAACCAGAAACCCAGAGAAGAAAAACCATGGGCAGAATAAACAGCCCGCATACGACAGATAGGCAGGTATCACCAGAAAAGAAAGTAAACGAAATAGAAGCAGAAATAAGCCTGCCAGAGAAAGAATTCAGAGAAATGATCATAAGGTGGATGTAAAGAATGGAAGACAAAATCGACAATATGACTAAGAGCCAAGGGAAAATGAAGAAGCATGAAGAAATGCACAAAGGAATACAAAATGACATCAGTGCTTTAAAGAACTCAATAGAAAGCATCAAAAATAGACTAGAAGAGGCAGAGGACTGCATCAGTGAGCTAGGAGACACAGCAGGAAAAAGTACCCAAGTACAGCAGCTTCTAGAAACAAAGAATTAAAAAGCAAGAGGAGAGACTAAAGGAACTTTGGGATAACATGGAAAAAAAAAACAACATTCACGTAATTGGAGTTCCAGAAAGAGTGGAAACTGAGCAAGGATTAGAGAACCTGTTTGAAGTAATAATGACAGAAAATTTCCCCAATATAGGAAAGGAAAAATGCACACAAATCCAAGAAGCTCACCAAGTCCCAAGCAAAATGAATCCCACAAAACCGACACCAAGGCACATTATAATTAAATTGGCAAAAAGCAAGGACAAAGCAAGAATCTTAAAAGCGGCCAGAGAAAAACAGAAAGTTACCTACAAAGGAACCCCCATAAGACTAGCTACTTATTTCTCAGCAAAAACTCATCAGGCCAGAAGAGAATGGAATAAAATATACAAAGTCATGCAAAGGAAGGGTCTGAATCCAAGAATACTGTACCCTGCAAGGCTTTCAATCAAAATTGAAGGTGAAATCAGGAGCTTCACAGACAAAAAAAGACTAAGGGAATATATTACCACCAAACCAGCAATGCAAGAAATGGTAAAGGACCTGCTGTAATAAAAAGAAATAGGAAGCGAAGAAGGAACCCTGGGCTAAAGACTAAATATGGCGACAGATAAATACCTATCAATAATAACTTTAAATTTAAATGGATTAAATGCTCCAATCAAGAGACATGGGGTAACCAATTGGATAAGAAAACATGATCCATATATCTGCTGTCTGCAAGAATCCCACATCAGGAAAAGAGATGCACACAGATTGAGAGTAAAGGGATGGAAGATGGTATTTCGGGCAAATGGAAATGAAAAAAAAGCTGGGGTTGCAATACTTATATCTGACAAATTAGATCTCAAAGTGAATGACATAAGAAGAGGTAAAGAAGTCAAATTCATAATACTAAATGGAACAATCCAACAAGAAGATATAACTCTGGTAAACATATACGCACCCAATATAGAATCACCTACATACATTAAAAAAAAAAAAAACTCTTGGAGGGTACTAAAGCAGAGATTGAAAGCAATAAAATCATAGTAGGAGACTTTAATACCCCACAGTCAGCACTGGACAAATCCTCTAAACAAAAAATCAGCAAAGAAACATCAATCCTAAATGACTCACTAGAACTAGATGGAATAAATTGATATCTTCAGAACATTTCACCCCAAAGCCACAGAATATACGTTCTTCTCTAGTGCACATGGCTAATTTTCAAAGATAGATCATATGTTGGGTCATAAGAAAAGTCTCTTCACATTCAAGAAGATAGAAATCATATCAAGTATTTTCTCAGGCCACAGTGACATAAAACTTGAAATCAACTATAATAAAAACAATAGAAAGAAATCAAACGCATGGAAACTAAACAGCATGCTATTAAATAATGACTGGGTAACCAGAGAGATCAAGGAAGAAATAAAAAACATCATGACAACAAATGACAATGACAACACAACAATACAAAATTTATGGGACACAGTGAAAGCAGTCTTGAGAGGGAATTTCATAGCCCTACAAGCCTACTTCAAATAACAGGAAACAATAGTAATAAATGACTTAACCCTACAACTCAAAGAGCTAGAATGAGAGCAACAAGATAAGCCCAGTGTACGTAGAAGGAAGAAAATAGTGAAGATCAGAGCAGAGATAAATAACTTGGAGACCAAAGAAACAATTCAAAAGATCAACAAAACCAAGAGCTGGTTATTTGAAAGGATAAACAAGATTGATGGACCTCTAGCCAGGCTCACCAAGAAGCAGAAAGAAGACCCAAATAAACAAAATCAGAAATGAAAGAGGATAAATAACAAGAGACTCCACCAAAATACAAAGGATTGTTAAAAAATACTATGAACAACTCTATTCCAACAAATGGGACAACCTGCAAGAAATGGACATATTCCTAGAAAAATATAACCTTCTAAAACTCAATGAGGAGGAAGCCAAACATCTCAATAGTCCACTAACTATTGAAGAAATTGAAGCAGTCATCAAAAAGCTTCCAGCAAATAAAAGCCCGGGACCAGATGGCTACACAGGAGAGTTTTACCAAACATTCAAGGAAGAATTAAAACCTATCCTCCTCAGACTATTCAAAAACATTCAAGAAGAAGGAACACTTCCATCACCTTCTATGAAGCCAGCATCACCCTAATACCAAAACCAGATAAAGACAACACAATGAAAGAGAATTATAGGCCAATATTTCTCAAGAACATAGATGCCAAAATCCTCAACAAAATTCTAGCAAATCGGATCCTAGCAGTACATCAGAAAGATAATACACCATGAACAAGCAGGATTCATCCCAGGAATACAGGGATGGTACAATATCTGCAAATCAATAAATGTGATACATCACATAAACAAATTGAGAGATAAAAATCACATAGTCATATCAATTGACGCAGAAAAAGCATTTGACACAATCCAACACCCTTTCTTGATAAAAACTCTCAGCAAAGTGGAAATAGCAGGAGCATACCTCAACATCATAAAAGCCATATATGATAAACCCACAGCTAACATCATACTCAATGGGCAAAAACTAAAACCATTTCCCCTAAGAACAGGAACAAGACAGGGATGCCCACTCTCACCATTACTGTTCAAACTAGCCCTGGAAGTATTAGCCATTGCAATTAGACAAGAAGAAAAAAGAAAAGGCAACCAAATTGGAAAAGAAGAAGTAAAGCTGTCCTTATTTTCAGATGATATGATACTGTACATAAAAAACCTGAAAGACTCCATCAAAAAACTAATAGACTTAATAAATGAATTTGGCAATGTAGCAGGATACAAAATTAATGTCAAGAAATCTATAGCATTTCTATACACTAATAGTGAACTTATAGAAAGAGAAACTAAAAAAGCAATTCCATTTACTATTGCACCAAAAAAAAATTAAGATACTTAGGAATAAACTTAATTAAGGAGGTTAAATGGCATATATGCAGAAAACTATAGGACACTGCAAAAAGAGATAGAGGACCACTTAAACAGATGGAGGAGCATACCATGTTCATGGATTGGGAGAATCAACAACATTCAAATGTCCATACTACCCAAAACAATCTATAGATTCAATGCACTCCCCATTAAAATACCAACGGCGTATTTCACAGACCTAGAAAGAACTCTCTAAGGATTCATCTGGAACAAAACAAAAACAAAAATAAAAAAGCAATAAAAAAAATATTCACAGCAATTCTGAGAAAGAAGAATGAAGTAGTTGGGATCTCAATACCACATTTCCAGCTATATTACAAAGCAACTGTTTTCAAAACAGCCTGGTACTGGCACAAGAATAGACACATAGACCATTGGAATAGAATAGTGAATCCAGATATTGACCCAAACCACTATGCTCACTTAATATTTGACAAAGGAGGCATGAACATACAATGGAGTTAAGACAGTCTCTTCAATAAATGGTGTTGGGGAAATTGGACAGATACATGCAACAAAATGAAACTAGGCCACCGACTTACACCATACACAAAAATAAACTCTAAATGGATAAAGGACTTAAACAGAGGAACAAGGAATCTAGTGAACAAAATAAATTGATGAATAACCAGTAGACTGGAAACATGGAAAAGACTTATGATTCTCATAGGGAGAGCAGAAAGAGATTAACCAAAGAACTTATATGCAATTATGTGCTACTCATGGACATAGACAATGGGGTGGTGAAGGCCTGGGGCAGGATCAGATCTGGGTAGAGGGAGGTAATGGGGGAGATAAAAGGAGGAACATCTGTAATACCCTCAACAATAAAGTTTAAAAAATAGTAAGAGGTGAACATTTTTATGAGCAAAATGAAAGTCAGTATGACTAGAAAGTTCTATGGTAAGAAGACTACAATTTTAGAAAGTATAGTCAAGCAGGTGACATTAGAGCAAAGATTTTTTTGGAGATGAGAAGTGAAATATGAGGCTATATGAAAGAAAAGCATTCCAGTCAGAAGGAACACAAGTGCAAAGGCCTCCAAGGCAGGTGTGTACATAGGATGTTAGAAGAACAAAGAAGCTAAGTTGGAGCCAAGAGAGTGTGTGGTGAACTTATACAAGAAGATCAGAGAGGCAATGTGATGCAACATGTATAAGGCACTGTCAAACACTTGCATTTTCCTTTGAGAGATTGGAAGCCTTAGAAGTTTTTGAGCCGAAGGAAAACCTGATCAGATTTACATATTTAAAGAATCATTCTGGCTGTTCTGTGCAGAAATAAGGCAGAGGAACAAGGGTTGGAAGAATAGATACAAGAAATTAAGTTAGGAAGCTAATCCAAAGCCCCAAATAAAAGAGCGTTGTGGAAAGGAGGCAGCTATGATTCAGTATATATATTTTTAAACATATTTTTAATGATTTCAGAGAGGAGGGGAGAGGGAGAGAGAGATAGAAACTTCAATAATGTGAGAGAATCATTGATCAGCTACTTCCTGCATGCCCCCTACTTGGGATTGATGGGGGGCTATAACCCATAATCCAGGCATGTGCCCTGACTAGGGATCAAACCATAACCTCCTGGTTTGATTACCAGGAGGAACCAACCATTGGGAATGATAGGTCGATGCTCAACCTCTGGGATAGGTTGAGGCTCAACCACTGAGCCACACCTGGTCAAGCTCAGAATATATATATTTAATGTAAAGCCAACATGATTTATTCATGGACTTGAGGACGAATATGAGTTAAAGAGAAGAATAACAAAATGACTTAATATACTCAAAAACTTAGAAGGATGAAGTTGCCACTTACTGACAGGACCAGTAGTTTGCTTTTAGAGGAGATATATTTTAACTGCTTATTAGATATCCAGTGGAGATGTCTAAGAGATGGCAAGATATCTGAATCTACATTTCTAAAGAAAGATCTTTTTTGGAGAGCTTTTCAGATGTTAAATGATATTTAAACCATAATACTTGAGATCACTAAGATGTGAGTATATTTAGGTGAGAGATGAGATCCAAACACTTTGCTCGGGAGCAAGTTTAATTGAGAAGTAACAGAGATAAGAAAGACCAGCACAGGGGACTAAGGAGAAGAATCATGTGAAGTTGGAAAAATTAAGGCAACATCATCTTCTGCAAGCTTAGCAAAGCAAATGTTTCAGTAAAGAAAGAATGATTGTATCAAATGTCGCTGACCATTAAAGTATGATAAAGACTTAGATTTGACCACTGTATTAGCAACACTAATTTTTGACAGGGACAATGTAAAAAAAAAAATTTGACTAAGAGTTAATTCATAGAGAATAAGGATAATAATTAAAGTAAATATAGACAGTTATTGAGGAGATTTTCTGCAGAGGAAAATAGAGAAAGTGGTGGCTGCAGAGGAATGTGAACTCTGGAGAAGGAAAATTTAGGCTGAGATATACAAAAGCATGTCTGTGCACTGCCATGAATGATATAATAAGGAGATGAAATAAAAAATACAGAAAGGAAGGAGAGATTGCTGGAGACATCTGCTGCTCAACAATAGAGGATGGAATTCTGTGTATTCAATTAAGTGAAGGGAAAATGTCACCTATAGCCACCAAAAGAAGGATGCAAGGAAGGAGACACAGAGAAGTAGGTAAATTGCTGGTAGAAGTGTATAGAAAATATTTCAAGCACGTATTTATGTTCTTTATGAAATGAAAAGGATCTGCGAGTGAAATTTGGAAGCTAAGGCAAATGGAGAAGATAAGAAAGAGTTGGGGAAAATTAGTGAATGAGTGGACCAGATGAATGCAGATCAACAGATCAGCAACCTGAGACCCCCACTGGAGGCCAGCAGTCATAAATCTAAATGAGAACCATAAACATAGTTGAATATTCTCCAGCTAACATGATGGTCCATGTGAGGCTGGAGTGCACTTTAACTATAAGGTTTTGATGAGAAAAAGAAGAAAGGAGTTGAGGTGTATAAAAGAGACGGATTATGATGGTAGAACATAGGCTATCCATTGGGCCAAAAAGGACAAGGTACATGATACGGTAAGATGCCGTGAAAGATTGTTGGGTCAATGGGCTCTGGGTAAGGTCCAGACTTTGCAGGAGTTTGGAATAAATCAAATGAGTGACTAATGTTGAGTGGAGAAAACTGTCTTCAAAAAAGAGAATAACAAGAAAGTAAGAGGCCAGGATATTAGAAAATCATATCCATAGATATTAAAGTCAAATTTAAAAGAGTAGTAGAATTTCAAAAATACAAAGGCAAGAGCTGAAATCTTTAAAGAATACTCTGGGATAAATTCAGATTATTTCAGGATAAAGCCCTGTATCTTTGGATAGCCCTCTTTTAGAAATGGATATTAAATTACAATATCATAAAACTAAGGAAACATACTATTAATAGTGTTAACTGTCTGACACACTTCTATAACTCCTTGTTTCTACATGATTTGCCATTTACTCACCTGAATGTTTTTTAATTATCTTGTCATATAATAGTGATATTGTAATATTTGCTATAGAGGAAATAGCAAAATAGTTGTCTTTTCTCGAGCATGGTTATTAGAAATTTGAGGGGATTATTATTTTTTGTTTTTTAATTATTAGAATATTTTTTAATTTCTATAGTTTTTTATTGGTACTGTGACAACTAAAACTGTTTCCAGATGCCTACCCAGTTGCTCTTGCTCAGGGGTCTGCATTTTGAAAACTACAGCCCTTGTAGCTCACTCGGCCAGGCTACTGATCAGCCATACAGCACTCATATTACTCTCACAGGGTGTAGATGCTCAAGATGTTCATGGAAGCAGGTTGTCCAAATGTGGGTGGCCAGGACCCACTCTAGGACATAGAGAGCAACCCTAAGGCAGGCAGCAACCTAGGCCTCCCACACTAGCCACCTGTGTGGCCCTGCTTCTCACTTTCCCTCATTGTGGGGGAGAAAAATCCCAGCTTTGGAAGGGTCATGTGATGTGGAGGTCCCTGAAAGCTAAGCTTCCTCAGTATCATAGGAAATCCACTTTGAGTTCAGGAATTTGGGGGGAGAAGAAAGATTGAATCAGAAAACATTATGTACCCAGCCTTGTATGGATAGGGCTGGTGACCCCAGAGGCCTGGACTTCTTGTAGCGAGGGGTGTGAGTGAGATGAAGAGCCTGGTGCTCAGAGGCAGGCATCAATGGAATTTGGCTGTGGGGAAGGAGGGTGAACAGAGGAGTGGTGAAGGTCCAGAGTCCTTGAGCATCCATCTCCTCTTCATCCCACAGCCATGCTACAGGGGCTAGAGGAGGAAAGTTCTTAGCTATAGGTTATTAGGTCTCCATTCTAAACTCTGAAATCCTGATCCCAATGGCTTCACCTAGACTCCTGCCAAGGGAGATGTGCAGATGGAGAACAGAGCTTTTGGTCCTTTCCATGGTAGCTGAGGATAGACATGCAGTGTGATAATGGGGTTAGTTTAACAGATCAGGCTCTGTTGAATCTAGAAATTTATGGCATGGGTGTATTTAGCAACCTCCAGAACTTTCTCCAGGAGAGGCATGGCTTGCTCCCCTAGTGTTCAGTGTCTACAATCAGGTCTGGGAAGAGACAGAGTTTCCAGCTAGCTGGGTGTGAGGGGGCATTGGGAAGCATCTCAAATTGTTTCTGGTGCCCTGAGGTTATGCTTACCTCTACCTTTTGCATTCAAACTACCACCCAAGAATATGGGATAGTATTAGCCAGGTATCATTTACTGAGGCTAAACTGCAAAATAAGATGAAGATTAAAGCAGGCCCTCTTTAGTTAGGTGTAAGAAAGAACTCTGGCATCCAGAGCTGACATAGGAGCTGCACTGCTAAGCAGCGGGTGTTTATCACTGGACATATTTTAGCAAAGATCATAGTATAACTAGTAAGAAATGATGTAGAGAGGATTCATTCATGAAAGGGGGAAGTTGGAGAAAGTCATTTCCAAGTTTCCTTTTAACTATCATTTCCTTATTCTTTCAGCCTTCTGTGAATTTTAACAGTCTCTTCTTGTTTAACATTGGTTTCATGTAGTAAGTCGATATGATCTCCGCCTAGACTATGAGTTTCTGGGGAATGGAAGCCACATTTCATTTTCCTGTTGTATTCTCAAAACCTCAAGCACAAAGTTGGAATTAACTAAGGATTGGCTAATTGATAGCTTGGTAGATTGATATTGTCAGTGGGGCTACCTCAGTGGTCGGCTAACTGTGGCTCTGTTGACTAATGAGTTTGCCAACCACTGGGATAGGAGCTTAATCACAAGGAACAACATCAGCCTGTAATTATTAGAATTGAGAGTCTAGGTCAGTGGGTGAACAAATTACTATGATCTTTTCCCCCACCATTCCATAATTTATAATAAAATAAGTAAGGCAAAATGTTAAAGAAATGATGAACCTAGTTTTAGAGGTTTATTATACTATTCCTGCATTAATTTAAAATAAAAAAAGTTTGAAAAACCAAACTCACAAAAAAGATTGGTAACAATGAGTGTTTGACAAGGGGGGCTGATTCAGTCAGTGGAGTGCAGTCACACAAAGTCATGAAAACGTCATGTTGGAAAGCAACACATAAGCAATAACATGATGAAATGGACAGGAAAATGCTGCTTTAATAAGGAAAAACATTTTACCATTTTCACTCCACCCAAACCTTTGCACCTAACACTTGAAAACCTTCAGGCAGCTTCTTTCTGCTCCCTTTCTCTCCCTGTCAGATGAAACTGCATGAAGAAATCTTACCCTTCATTCATCTTAATCTCCTGAGGTCCCAACATTATTTTCCTCAAATAAGGAAAGACCAACAACCACATTTGTTCTCATTTTCTCTAACTTGTTTCCTTATAGCTTCTTATTGGATACTTAAAATTAAAACTGTTTGAATCACATAGTGAAAGTGACAAAGGCAAAGGGCAGAAGGGGAAAACTGAGTCATGCGCACCACCCTTCAGCACAGTGGCCTCTGGATATGATGGGTGCCTCTGTGTGCTATCTCAAATAGAACTGAGTAATGGAAACATCCTAAGTCTGCTTTCTGTGACCTCTCTCTACCATTATTAGATAACAATAACAACAAGTCTTTATTCCAATCTTTTCTCTCCCCACTGAAACATCATGACAGTCTGAGGGGAGGTTCCCTGACATGTTTCTAAAATACATGGCTTTGCATATCTGGTGACAAGGAAGCTGATGTGAAGGGAGGAAGAGTAGAGCTCCATCACCCCACAGCACAGCATTGGGGAAGCTGGTGCCTATACTAGCATAGGAGACAGGACTAGATAAATTATTGTTTCTAGATCACAGGCACCAAAAGATGGAACTAATGAGTCATCTTTGGGAGCAAAGGAACATAAAGCCTTTCAGTTTGGTAAATGATGCTGGGCAAAGAACACTAAAAGGTGTGGCCTCCACAGCAAAGAGAACCAGGGATGACACAGGGAGGAAGAGCATAAGCCAGACTGAGGATGAGAGAGCTGGGGGAGCAAGACCACAAGAAAGCAAAGTAATGAAGCTACTTTTAAATTTTTTCTCTTTTTTTCTTTCTTTTTTAAATTTTTTAAAATTTTAAAAAAATTGCATTAATATATTGCCTGAATATATATATATATATATATATATATATATATATATATATATATATATCTTTCCTTTGCTCCCCCCCACTCCCATGCATACCCTAACCCCCCAGTGTTTTGTGTACATTGGTTATGCTTATACTCATGCATACAAGTCCTTTGGTTGAGCTTATCTATCCCACCTTTCCCTAAACTTCTGGCTATAATTTGAAAGTCTGTTTGATGCTTCACTGCCTTTGTATCTATCTTTTGGTTCATCAGTTTAAAATGTTATTATCCATAAATGAATGAGAGCATGTGGTATTTTTCTTTGATTCACTGGCTTATTTCACTTAGCATGAGGGTCTCCAGTTCCATCCAGGTTGCTGCAAATGGTAAGAATTCCTTTTTTATAGGAAGTAAACGAAATAGAAGCAGAAACAAGCCAGCCAGAGAAAGAGTTCAGAGAAGCGATCATAAGCTGGTTTCAAAGATTGGAAGACAAAATCGACAAGAACACAGAGGAAATTAAGAAGAGTGAAGAGGAAAGGAAGAAGAGCGAAGAGGAAATGAAGAAAACCCTAGAGGAAGTGAAGAAGCAGCAAGAAGAAATGCAGAAGAAACTAGATGAGGTGCAGAATAAACAAGAAGAAATGAACAATGACATAAAGAACTCGATAGAAAGCATCAAAAGTAGACTAGAAGAAGCAGAGGACCGCATCAGTGAGCTAGAAGACA